>APFE030361935.1:0-12113 GCA_000404065.3 Pinus taeda
AAATCATCAAATCCCTATATGACATAAAATAATCATCTAGAGCCTTGTATGCAAATTTGAGTAAGCATCTTCTGAAATTGAATTTCAAACACTTTAATCTTGTGCAATCATGCAATTCTATTTTTCAAGAAAGCTGGTACGATTTTTGTATATCTTATAGTGTAAAAATATAATCTGTTGATAACATAGAATAATAAAATCTACATTGTATCCATAAATAAAGAGTTGAAGAAGAGCTTTCATATGGTAGATTTGGGATATGTACACTACTACTTGGGCATTGAAGTGACTCAACATCCAAATCATATATTCACGTTTCAAAAGAAGTACATTGGAGAATTGTTGAATAATTATGGCATAGCTAATGCTACCCTTTTCCTAAATTAATGGAATAGTTTTTGAATCTCACCTCAAAAGAAGGGAATGAGTTTGAGGATGTAGCTAAGCATAAATAGTTTTTCAAAAATTTTATCTACCTCACCACTATAAGATAAATTATTTTATTTTTTGTTGGGATTACATGTAGATTTCATAAAAATCCTTGTGGAAAACATCAATTTGCTACAAAGAGTTCTAAAGTACTTGAAAGGAACTGCAGAGCTTGCACTAAAATATTTATAGGTGGATGAGTTTAGTTTGATTGGATTGATTATATACTTTGATTCACACTTTGACTGAGACAAAGTAAAATGAGTATTAACTTTAGGTTATTTCATGAGTCTTGAATCAAGAAGCATCTTCTAGAGGTCACACAAACAATTAGTTCTATCAAATTCCATGACATAGGCAAAATATGTTGCAACTGCAAAAGTAGCAAAAGAGACTATATGAATTAGGAAAGTACATCACAATGTATAATTTGATTAAGTTCTATGTAGATGAAAAAACTATTCATTCAAGACATTGTTCATTAGATGAAAAAATTGTTGGTATCTTCTTGAAACTTCTTGGAAGAGAAAAGTATAAAACTTCCTAATAATATTTGTATTTACAAACATGAGGAAACTTCACTATTTATGTCCACGTAAATACAACTTATAAATAATTAAAAATATTAAAATAAACTTAGTATGAAATAATAACCACTAAGTGTATAAATACAACATAAATTTAATTCTAAAATATAAAAAACTAAAATATAAACTACTCTATACTTATAAAACAAAAACAAATATATATAAAAAAAATAACACAATTTCATAATTAAAAATAAACAAATGAAAATGTTTTGAAATAATAATGATGGTTCATTGGTTATTCACTTTTTACTGTAAACTTTTTACTTCAAAAAATAAAAGATTACTTGAAAAATTTTGATAGTTTATTTTTTATAATAGAAAATAATAAAGAAAAAAACTTAAATATATCACCATAATTTTACTAATATAACAAATAAAAAAATGCCAGAACCATAATTTTACTGATATAACAAATAAAAAAATATCAAAATGTGACAATGATTTTGATAATTAGAACTCAACCCCATTTGAATCACAATTCAAATTATAAAGAGACTAAAGACAATCGCGCATTATCATAATTAAAACTAAACAATTAAAACACGCTTTTAAATAATATAACCCAGATTAAAACCCAATAGCATTTGAATGACAATTCAACTTATAAGCAAACTTTCACATCGGTATAGTGACTACCCATTTAACATGTGAAAAGTTTTATTTACTGTTCTTTGAAACCCTATAATGCAGAAAGAGATGACTCAGTGTAAGCGAAAGTTTTAGTGCGGGTAGAGAAGGCTCACTGTAAGCGTAAAGCCGGATGACAAAATATAAGAAGCTTTGTTATTTGAACAAACAGTGCAGAAGAGATTGCTGCATCATAATTTATCCCGAGACAACAAAATATAACACCTATGGCAACAATTTTTGAAACAGCATCACAATATATCCCGAGACAACAAAATATAAAACCTAAGACAAAATTTTTGAAACAGCATCCCAACTTATCCCGAGACAACAAAATATAACACCTATGACAACAATTTTTGAAAAGCTAATCTTTCTAAATATGGAGATCAGAACAGTCGGCGGGAGTAAAATAGAGGTTTTTGCGACTTAGATCGTAGAGAATGTGGAAATTCTGCTGTTGAATATATCCAAAATCGATAATCCACCTTTATACCCTGCAGATTTGAACGCAAGGCATTGTTGCCCATCCGTAAAATTTCGAATACTGGTGAAAACATTCTTCGGGGGCAGATCATATGGCGCGACTCCTCTGAAGTGAAAAGTAACAGTCGGAATTTCGATGCTAACGTCGGCCGGGTAGCAGAGGTCAAAAATCGAAACAGTAGTGGGATCACTAATTGGCTTAGCTGAAATGGTGGCCTTGATAGCATTTACAAAATTATCGTATGCGGGCTGCACCAAATACGTGATCGGATTTCCAGCGTCAATGATGAAACCTCCTGTTCCAGTTTCGTTTAAAATGTTGAATGTGCCATCAGGCCACTACCCTGAACCAACACCAACAGCAAAGGGCGGACATTTAATTTCAAAATTTTCGAAAATTTAGGGCGGACATTTAATTTCAAAACTTTCGAAAATTTTGGGCGGGACTCGTAGTTTGAAATGCTGGGCGGGACTGTTTGCATTAATTATGTTGGGACTGTGACATTTGGAGCCAGCGCCATGGAGCCGGAAAATCGGGCTGCCGGAAAATACATGATGACCATCATAAAAAATTTTATTTGATCATTCGCTATGGAGGTATGGACATGCCATTCGGTAATATGCCATGCGGTCAATTGACTCTGACAGAGGTACCTCCATAGCATTAACTTTGCTATGGAGGTGGAAATAGGAATTGCCCAATGCGATCGGTGCTCAGTATACTTGGAATGGCTTCTGTGTCCTCCGCTATGAGTCGTACTCATTTTGCAGTAGTCTATAACGCGACTTTCTGAAACTCTTTCTGGCGGATTTTTCCGGTCAAAATCCGGCTGCAATTCATTGGAATCCCAAGTTTGATAGCTAGTTTCTGCACAATCAATGGCTCCCATGGGTTTTCCAGGGCGCTGAATCCAAATATGCAGTTAAAAAACCATTTTAACTGCTAAAAATCAAGATTTAACCTCATTTCTTCTCCGTCACCGGAATCTCCAAAAAGTCGCATTATAGACAACTCCACTCATTTTAGTATCAACTACTCGACCGCACGGGTTGATCCCGAACGCGTCTAATATCTATATTTAAATAAAACAGTAGCGCTTTCTCGTTTGATAATGGGCTTGTTAGGGTTTCTA
The DNA here is from genome assembly GCA_000404065.3 of Pinus taeda. Taxonomy (NCBI): domain Eukaryota; kingdom Viridiplantae; phylum Streptophyta; class Pinopsida; order Pinales; family Pinaceae; genus Pinus; species Pinus taeda. The sequence continues at coordinate 3,266 of APFE030361935.1, forward strand.
TGTTATGTTTTAGAATGTTATTGTAATAGCTTTGAGTTATAGATTTCATGTAAGATTGAGTTATTTAGTTCACTGAATAGTGAATCATAATTTTCAAAATCTGGTGTATTTCAAAAATATACTTGATTTAATAAAATGGTTTTTTTGGTTCTCTGTTATATTTTTAGAATCAATTTCTTTTTCATAAATAAACAAATTATTGTACAATCATCTATTTCATTTGTATTATCTGACTTTGTTAGAGTTTCTATGTTATGTTTTAGAATTTTGAAGTAAGTTTGAGTTATAGATTCCACGTTGTGAATGTAAATTTTCAATATAAGATTGATTTATTCAGTTAGCTGAATAGTGAATCATAATCTTCCCATTATTGTGATTATCTTTTATAATATTTTGGGTATTTGAAAAATATATCTGATTTAATAAAATGTTTTTTCTGTAGTTACTAGAATCATTTTCTTTTTCATAAATAAAGTATTGTAAAGTTATAAGATGAAATTTGTTTTCATTGTAAGTTTCAATGATTTTGAGCTGTAGACAAGTTCATTTAAGTCAGATTTGTTTTGTGAATCTAAAATTCGAACATGATAATTGTTTTCATTGTAAGTTTCAATGATTTTGAGCTGTAGACAAGTTCATTTAAGTCAGATTTGTTTTGTGAATCTAAAATTCGAACATGATAAAGAAAAATTAACTATTTATACTAATATTTACATGTGAAAAATCAAAACTTATCTCTATGTTAATTATGGGTTTCTAATTAATTTATCTTTTAATTAAAAAAATTACTATATCCTCCACTAAAAAAAATTATTATTATTTTTAAAAATAATAGTATCTCATTTAAAACCCCTTAATTATCAACTCATTTGACTTCACTTTAAGTCTAATGTTAACGTTACTACGCTAACTATCAACTCATTTTGCTTCACTTTACTTCTAATGTTACTACCCTCATGGTGGTGTCAGCAACCCTTAATGTTACTACCCTCATGGTGGTGTCAGCAACCCTTATCCCAATTGCAAATTCTCAATAATGGTTTACATGGATTCTGGGCCCACCTCTCTCTCCTTGTGGTGACCATTTCGGCTGCAAAGCCTCTGCTATACCATGTAACTCGTTAAGTTTAACAGCTGTCCTTTACTAGCCGTGTAGCACGAAGCTCCACGTAATAGCCATTTACAATGCTTCCCTGGATCCTGTGCAGAGACACGAATACCAACCTGAACAAGTTATTGTTGCGGTTACAGTCGGCCTTACCGGAACGCTCATTTTCCATTTTTATATGTTCTTCAATGGAATTCTATTGGTATCTCATGGTAGTGAAGTGAGGTAGAATATTTCGTCTTTTTTTTCTCTTATTTATTTTCTGTGACATGTATGGATGGTAGGAAAGAAAGAAATTTATCTTAAGAAATGAAAATATCCATTAAAAAACTGTTTTAATTATAAATTAGTAAATATATATAAATTATTCTATATATTAAAATAACAACAAAATAGGTAGATTTGAATAAAATAAGTTGTTGAGTATAAAAGGATTAGTTTTGTTCGTAACTTGGGAGGAATATGGTAGCATAAAAATAATTATCAACCTTTAATCTTTTTTTTCTGATCTAATAAAAGGATGAGTGAATATATTATATTCACTTCTATATATTATAGATAACAGTTTGGTCGATATAATAATATATTATTATATTATAATGATTAGATAATTTTTTTGATAATATATAATAAATGTTTTATATAATTATTTTTATTAGTGACGAAACTGCTATTATGTAGCAAAGTTGTCTTTCTAATTTCCATGTGGACTTGTGGGTTATGGGACCATGTATACAATTTTAATGAAGTGACGTGCATCAATTACACAAATCTTGGAATTAAACAATTGATACCCTCTTTAATTAAACTATCAAACCTGATCTCTTGCACGGATTCCAAATTCATTAAACTCCAGTTCAAACCTTATTGAGTCTGGATATTAAATTAACCATACGCATCTTCCAGAGCTATATCAGTCAGATCTCCTCCCCTCACAATGAACACCGTAGATCGGTCCAAAACTCAATTTGATTAAACCACAGTTGATAGCATATCGTGTTTGAAATATGGATTAAACTCTATGCATCTTTCTACGCGATAACCATCAGATATGACTCCTTCAAACGGACGGTCACAATTAGCTAAGCTATTAACTCAGTTCGATAATTCATTACGTTCGTTTTTGGAAAATTGCTTACATCTCTGTCGCCATACGAGATACTGCTTCCCACTTACGAAGACTACTCTTCTAATCTAATTAACATTTGCGCTTGTTGGCACATGATGACCATTAGATCTGTTGGATCTATCGATACAACGATCTCATGTTCTTCTTCGGGAAACTATGTTTTGCACTTCTGTGTGTTTCTTCCTTGTCCACTAGAGTTAAACTGTCGCTATTATCACTTTGCAACTTAGTTAATAAACAATCTACTTCCACTCACTGTTAACAGATCAAGGAACTCAAGAGATCACCTGATACTATTAAGGGTTCACAATACACTCATGGTCCAATACATCAAGCTCATTATCCCAAAGAAAATCAAGCTTTCAACTTGTAAATCAATTATCTTCAATTATTTCAAAGGGAGAATAAAAACATCTAGGTTTTGACCATCCATGCAGATAAGTTAGAGAGGTGTTGAAAGATACTAAATTTTATGTTCAAATCCTTCAATAATTCAAAAACCTACATAAATACACATACAGGCTTTCTTGACAAACTCTGCCAAATTTTAATTTATAACCACACAAGAAACTTACATAATTCAGAGGCCTGATATGAAATCAAATGGCCTTCCTCATATCCCTCTCACACATACCTCTACTTTCTAACCTCTAGTTCTCTCTTTTCTTTTTTAATTATTTGAAAGATCACAATTTATACAAATATGGATTCATGAACCAATTTAGTTCAAATCTATCAATCTCCCACTTTCTCATAAAGTATCTCTTTAGCTCCACTCTTCTCTCGAACAAAATCCTAAATGAAACATTTAAATCCTTCAAATCCCAACTCTTCCTTGGACAACTGTCTCTAAAATCTCTACATTCACAACATATTCTTCACAATTTAAATTTACAACTTAAACTTTCCTCAAACTCAACTATACCTAGGAAAATAAATAAATGATTAAGGGAACCCACTTTCTTTTCAAAATGTGAAATAAGATTCATGGGTCTTATAATCTTGGATGAATGCTCTTGCATTAGACTCCCTAGGTTGAAATAATTCATGGACTCCTATTCATGAGTCACCCAACTTCTCCTGTTGCAAACTTCATCAGATTTCATCTTCTAACTAGCTTTCTGTCCTATTTCAATTGAAGATGCATTTACTGCCTTCTCTCCTTCTCCTTGATTGCAAACCTTACTTTGTAACTTGTCATCTCTTTCATCATGTTGTTACTCTATTTTTTCTGCTTCTATTGCTTTAGTCCTTCCAGGTTTCGAAATCTTATGTTGTTGTTGTCTTCTCTCTTTGTGGATGCAAATTTATTTCATTAATTCTCTTCTTTGTTGGTTCTCTTCTTGACTAACTTCTTCTTCCATAATTTCTTGATTTTCTCTTTACACTTTTCAACCTTTCTCAAACACATGGACCTTAGTTGAGCCCCGCTCTCAACTAATTTTTGTACATTCTCAAACTATGAAATTTCTGTCCAATTTTTACTTCATCTCTTTCATTTACAATCTGTTGGCTGCACTTTACAACTTCCCCTTCATGGCTATGAAAGACAATCGTTTTCTCTATATGATCAGGTTCACTATAACTTTTCCAGCAAATCAATTCTTCCTTCATATTCAATAAGCATGTCACTCACATATGGCTGCTCTTCCCTATATAAAATAGAATTTCCATCAAAATTGTTAAATTCAAAATTACTATGCTTTCCATTCTCCACAGATAATTCTATCATCACGTCTTTATGTTGATTTTTCTACAAAATTGATGAAACTATGAGCAAATTTTATTTCACCACTTTCCTGTGCATTACACAATGTTCCTTGTTCTAACACAATACCATCATTCAACAATTCAATAGATATAATTTCTTGGAGCATATCATTATGAAGTATCCTTTCATCTTTCGTACTTATACAATTGCAACAAAATCATGTTGTTTCATCTTCATATATAACAGAAACAAAAAACTATATTTTTCTAAAGCTTCTTCATGGTTTACAGACTCATAAAAATAATCAGTTTCAAAATCACAGATTTCATGAACTTTGTATCTGTCAACATCATCATACATTCTTTCACCTTGTCCATAATAATTCTATCTTGATCCTCTACTGAAGATGCTTCATTCTGGTTACCAACTCTCATTTGCTTGTCTTCAACTTCTTGAATTATGACAAATTCCCTATCAATGCCATTATTCTCAAAGTTATTAAGCACATGCTCAAAATACTTTTCTAATCTAGCCACTTCTTCCAGTAATATCATTTCTTCATCAACATGCATAAGCACATTTTCCAGTTTTCTTTCATTACCTGTCAAACCTGAAAACATGCACAACATATCAATTTCAAAAATATAAGGCTCTTCATTTTAAGCCTTAGTTATCAAATCTTCATGCTTCTCTGAACTATTTTGATAGTTCACTGGGTTATTGAGAAATTCTTCCTTAATAGCTATGATCTCTTTTTCATCAAAGAATACCTCTTGGATGGTAGCTTCGTGAGTATGCTTGACAACTTCGTCATAGGTTTATAGAATACCTTTCTACTCTACACAATTCTCTCCATCACTCAATTTATCCAACTAAGGCAATAATTTCTTTCTCTCTTCTATGATAAGACTTTGATCCTTCAAAGTTTCCCTTGACTTAACTTTTTGAGTTGAGTTCTCTGTGTCAGCTTCTCTTCTCTTCACTTCACAAATCTGCAATGCATTTATTTCCTTTTCTCAGTCCATTTTCCATTGTGTTTCTATCCATGTTAATATTCCTTCAAACATGATCCAATAAGTTTTTAATAATAGAAGACACAACCATTCACTCATACCTTTTAATTTTCTCCACCAATTGAATTCTTGAAATCTTTATGAATCTCCTTTCGTCTTTTTCTTGTCTCTACCTCTCTCACTTTTTCATGCACAAGCTCAAATTCATTAGGTTTCATACCTTCAAATTTACATTCACACAAATAAATAATTCCAAAAGTATGAGACTCCCTTATTTGTGAAGATCCTACTAGTATGTTTCTCTTATGCTCATATGTATAGATCATCTCTTCATCATTGTTTCCTTCCCCAAGGAGAGGTCCTTTCTCTAGTTCACAAATGGATCCTATTCTTTCATTCTCAACTATTTGGAGTATTAATTTCTCAGCAAATAATTCTATGACAGGCCACTTAACTCTTTTTCCTACATAAAATACTTGTTTCCATTCTTCTCTATTCTTTTTTGTATCAGCTTCTCCAAATGACTGAGTTATGGCTTTATCTTAGCCACCTCTATGTTAATTTCTTCCTTACTCATTCCTTTGAGTCCAACTGCTTTCGCACTCTTTTATCTCTGTCTGTGACCTTCGTCTGTACTCATGTTATGAGTAACAATATCAAGTTCATTTTTTCCTTTTGATGAACTTTCCTTATTCACTGGTGAGTTACAACTTGCCCTTCTCTCTTCTTTGACAAATCTATTTGTTGTTACCCATGCCAAATCATAATTTTGGTATCCTTTCTTTTTCAGGTTTTCTATACTAGAACCCTTCCTTCTCCTTGCGAACTCCGACTAAGCTTCTAGAGATGTCGGCTGCTACATCTTTAATTGCTCACTTCCCTTTACCTTCAGTAATTTCATTTTGATGTTGGATACTACCACCTTTTATTCATCTCAGAGTTCTTCTTGCTTCATCTTCTTTAACATAGCTCATGTCCTATGATGTTGCAATTGCTCATTCTATCTTTCAGCAATTTTACTGCTTCCCTTGACCTGCATAATCTTACCTCAAGATTTATCAAGTATCCTTCCAAACCTAGCAATTTTCTTCAAAGATATATTTAAAACTAATCCCTATCTTCCTTTTCATAATGAACACTTCTGCTTTTAAGATCAATTAATATTTTATCTAAACTTCAACAATATTTATAAAATTCATGACAAACATTACAAATTCCTTCTAACAATGTTTTTGTAGAAAATATTGTCTTGCTTCTATAAATTCCAAATTTCAATCCTTGTAATGGCTCTTTTGTTAGATCTATCAAATCCAGTCTTCAAGCTAACTATTCCTTTAACCATCAATATCATTGTCTTTAACAATACTTATAAAGTCTTCATTAATTCTTCAATTTTCCTCAAAATTCTTCAATTCATTTAGTGACTTCAGTGCCACATCAAGCCACTCTTCTATTTGACTTCAAATTTAAAACCAATAACTCAATCAACTTACATTTAAACACTACTAAGCATTGACTTCAAGTATAGAAATTTCAACTGCTTGTATGGAAAACATCTTCTCCTCTAAAGTTTCACTTCGTTATTGTTCTTCAGACATTCAAAACATGTCTCTGTAAAAAACATCAAAATAAATATTCTTATGAGACCTTTGCAAGAGGATTCATTGTTTCCGCATTCTGATCTCAGTATCCTCTGTGCTCTGATTTTTCTTTAATTGTTCTAACATACTGGTATCCCAAATGTCTTTCGGACCATTCCAAAGAAATTTTCCTGCTCTGATACCACTTTGATGCATTAAAACCACTTTTACGCAGCAAAGCTTCATCTTTACATATTTCCGCATGGACCTGTGGGTTATTGGCCCACTTATAAATATTTAATGAAGTGGCGCGCACCGATTACACAATTCTAAGAATTAAACAATTAAAACCCTATTTAATTAAATTATAAAACTTGATCTCTTGCACGGATTCCAAATTAATTAAACTCCACTTCAAACCTTATATCATCCAAAAATTAAATTAACTGACACGCATATTTCAGAATAATATCCATTGGATCTTGTCCCTTCTCAATGAACGATTTAGATTGGTCTGGAACTCAACTTGATTAAACCATAGTCGATAACATATTGTGTTTGAAATTAGGATTAGACTCCATGCATCTTTTGACGCGATAGTCGTTGGATCTGACCCCTTAAGACAGAAAGTCACGATTAGCTAAGCTATTAACTGAGTTCCATAATTTATCACGTCAGTTTTTGGAAAATCGCTTACAGTTTGTGGCCGCGCGAGATACCGCTTCCCACTTACGAAGACCACTCTTCTAATTTGATTAACATCTATGCTTGTTGGCACATGATGACTATTATATATGTTGGATCTGCTGATTGGACGATTCACAACGATCTCACGTTCTCCATAGGAAACTCTGTTTTGCACTTTCACGGTGTTTCTTCCTTCTCCACTAGAGTTAGACTATCGCTATTGTCCCTTTGCTACTCAGTAAACAGTCTACTTCTAGTAACTATTAACCGATGTCAGAACTCAAGAGATCACCCAATACTATTAAGGGCTCACAATAGACTTGCGGTCCAATACTTCAAGCTCATTATCGCAAACAAAACCGAGCTTTCAACTTGTAAATCAATTAACTTCAGTTATTTGGAAGGGGGAATAAAAACATCAGGGTTTTGACCATCCATGCACATAAGTTAGAGAGGTTTAAAAAAATAGTAAATTTTATGTTCAAATCCTTCAATAATTCGAAAATCTACATAAATACACATAGAGGCTTTCTTGACAAACTCTGCCAAATTTTAATTAATAACCACACAAGAAATTTTAATTCATAGGCCCGATATGCAATCAAATGGCCTTCCTCATATCCCTCTCGCACACACCTCTACTTTCTAACCCCTAGTTCTTTCTTTTCTTTTTAATTATACAAAAGATCAAAATTTATAAAAATACAGATTCATGAACCAATTTAGTTCAGATCTAGCAATCTCTCACTTTCTCCTAAAGTATCTTCTCAGCTCCACTCTTTTCTCAGACAAAATTCGAAATGAAACTTTTAAATCCCTCAAATCCTCACTCTTCCTAGGATTACTCAACTATTAGATTTACCTTTTTTTGATAAAGGTCTTTTTCCCGACGTGGTCGATTTGTTTATCGTCGTTATTTTTAGGGTATCTAAATTATGATGTATTCCTTTATTTTTGTGATCACCTTTTTAGTTTTATTTGTGATTACTTCCTGTTGTAATTTATTTGACGCTCCTTGACCTAGCAATAATAAGTATGGCCCCCCTAGATTTTTCTTATCGCAATGTGGTATTATCAAGCAATTTATTTATATTTATATATATATTATCTCAATAATAAAATAAATTATTAATTTTCAAATCTAACCTCTTAAGTATATTTAATAATGATTTCACTTCACTTTTAGTTAATAATTCATGCTTCTTTTAGTTTGTAATTCATTAAACTAAATACTTATTGTTTTAAATTACCTTCGAAATTATTTATTTTATTATTACCCTTGATATTATTATTAGTATTTTTATAAGAATAAGCAATAGAGTTATGTAACCTAAATTACGTCCTCACAGAATAACAATATATAACATTCATTAGTACTATTTTTAATACCTTAATTAAGTATATTACTAGTCATTTTTACTAATTTTACTAATTTCGAGAAATATATTATTTTATTATTAATTCTAATATAATAAATGTAACAATAATAACATAAACTCTTCAAAAGTAATCTTTCAAACTAATATTTAATTTTTTAACAACCAGTAATATTAATTTATTAATAACCTAATGTTATCTAATTAAAAATATTACGTAAGTCTCTAGTCAACACACCTAATT
>APFE030361937.1:0-34025 GCA_000404065.3 Pinus taeda
GGATGAAAAGGAAAGGAAACATACTACACACCAAATATCCAGTGCTAAGGGAGGATGAAGGCACACCAGTGCCAATATTTCTCCATAACAACTAACATCGTTCACCAACTTCCTTTGATCCAGGACTAGTGACTGACCTCCAAACTATTGCATGCAATCAACCATATGCCTATGCCTTGAATGGCTCCCCCTACTACCAACCACATTGTTATTACCTCCCCTCCTGCATGAGGCAACCCTGCCAGCATTGCCACACATGTGGAAGGTGGTGGGTTTGTCCTTTGAGGTACCCATCATTTAATTGAGGTGATTGCGTTGAGGATCTAGTACACGCCTCGATTAGGGGGATAAAGCTCAATCTTTGAATTGTGACTACTACTAAGAATATTTTAAAAGTTTTCATGGAGGTTAAATCCTTACTATCCAACTAAAAAGTATTGATAATTAAATTAAAATCATGGAAGGTGTATTCCAAAATAGTCATGTCTATCAACATAATTAAAAAAGAGTACTAAAAATAAATCAATTAAGGACATTTTTTTTTTATTATGTCAATAAGCATATCTATTTTGGAATCAGGGTTTTATAATTTTAATTTAATTATCAATAATTATTAGGTAAATGGTATGGACTTAACCTCGATAGAATATTCTAAAATATTCTTAATAAGAGTCACAAATTAAAGGTTGAGATTTAACTCAAAGGACAAAATAAAGGCAGTAAATATTTTCTTGATCTTGATAATTACTTGTGATGTTTCTTATTGTTACGATTCTTTATATCTTCTTTCTTTACTTCATCAAGAAATTACCAAAATCGGCAGCACATAAAACAATGGACACAAGATGTAGGCACATACCAAAGAAAAACCCCTTTCGAAGGGAAAATTCAGTCAAAGTAATTCTTCCTTTCAATAGTATTCTTTGAAACTTTTCACCCTAGACCAAGACCATACCTTCCCTCCATGCTAAGGCAGCCTCCAGAATATTGACCTCTTCCTAACAACTTTGACTATGTAGCAACATGCAATAGCTAACATCTTCCGGCAACAGTCCAACTTGGAAGACTTCATTCTCCTAATCCATAACATGAAATAGAGAGATACCACCACCAAAATTTTGATTTTCCTTGACTCCATATACTCCCCCAAACTCGCATTCACTTTGGCTTCCCAATAATAGAATTTCCCAACTTCCTACTTCGCATTTCTTCCTAGAATATAGATTTTCACACTTCTTCCCAGTAGAGAGAGAATGGGAAGTGATGCTCCATATTAATTCAAAGTCATTCCTTTTATTGGCTTTTTGTGGGGTTGAATGGGTCCTTAGGCTGACCTGATCTTCTCTTAGGCCGACATGGTGTGGAGGATACATAATTCATATTTGACTCAATACTTCACCTTTTTACATGATTCAAAATCCCAAGAACGGTCTCTTTAAATGTACAATAATTGTATAGACTTAAAATAATTCCCATAAATCCTCAATGGGGACTTTGACCTAAAACATGGTGACCCAAACCTGAAACCCATACTTTAATAAGCCACAACAATAATAATAATAATTTTTTTCTTTATTATTTTGACAAGTACATTACATAATGACTCAAGTACATTATTGAAGACTGAACATAGTTACTTTTTCCAACAATCCCTCTTAACTAGGGAGGTATTCATAATTTACATATACAATGGAAGATCTCAAACTATATCAACCATGAAGAACTTTAGGCACCGCAATGCCATGGACTTGATTCATGACCAAGGAAACTATTCAAACAGTCAATCAATTTAGGCACCACAATGCCATGGACTAGATTCCTGACCAGGGCAATCTATCCAACCATTCACTCAGTAGTGTAGGAACCACAATGCCATGGACTAGACTACTGACCAGGGAAATCTATCCAGGTGGGACTAAGCTGGACTCAAGCTTTCAGTCCCTCTAGGTACCATCAAGCTTACTTTCTAACCATCAACCCAAAAATCTAGGTGTGTATCGAAAAAAAAGGTCAATGATCAACACCACCTTTCCAAATTATAGACATTAACACAATGTGTCAGCTAGATGTTCTCTGAGGCAATGATTCTCTCAAAAAGCTTCAACACCCCTTGATCCAGCAGATCAAGAATGACTAATCTCTACCAATCAAACTGATTGGTAACCAACATGCTTTCCTTCGAGAGATTCATATGTACAAACACAACCCCAATCAATAATATACTTTTGCATGTACATAACCAAATACAAACCTCTGGGGTCTTCCAGGCAACAGATGTTGCTTCTCAAATTTCCATGATAGGACTATCAACCAAATCTTTGACAAAAGATTCCTCAATCATACATTTGTCTCTCTACTTCATATGCATCAACATATTATTCAGTCAGATCTTTCTTTCCTTCTTTCAATGGCACTTCAAAATGCATTCTCCGATTTCCGTTTCTTTTTCATGGACTTAACTTAGACTTACGACTGATAGTCCAAGTCTAGTGCATTGAACATGAAGCAAAGAACCATATATGACACTCCCTCTCAATCAGGAAGTAACTCTTTATCCAGACTCCCTATTAATCTTAGGGAGATCTTTTTTATTCATGTTTCCTCCTGGAGATAAAATTCCTCTTTTCAACATAGAAGAATCTTTCCGTGGCCTCCAACCATTTCATCAGAGTTATCATCAACCTCATCATGATTTTTATATCGAGCATATTCACCAAGTTGAAGATTTTTTACCAACACAACTTGCTTATCACATCGAGCATCTTCACATACTTGAAGATTGTGTACATGTGAAAATTCGATAGAAAGTACAACCAAAACTATATAAACATGATGTTAGCCATATCAAAAAATGGAAGCATTTCAACTTTATTCATATCAGATACCCATAATTAATTATAAACAAGAAACATATACTCTTCAACATCTTGCTAAGGACTTTGTCATACACCCTAGACTACTTCATAACAACACTTATTCCATCTAGGGTTTCAATATGTCTTCCAAAGGTATTTCATACCTTAATACAACATATAAAAACCCCTAGAAACCATTCATAAATATGGATCCACAAATCGTCTAACAACCTTTCAAAATACATGTGTTAGACTTCTCACTAGGGATTCATACAAATCCTAGATTTCATACAAAAGAATCAATCAAAGTCAATCACAGCTTAGTCATGAACCTGACTAGCTTCCACTAGGGCTAGTTCTAAAGCCCTAGATTTTCAATCAAACATCAATAAGTCACTAACATGACCAACTACTACTAAGGTTATTTGAAAACCCTAGATTTCCGGGAAATCATTATAATCAACCAAAAAATTCAAATTTCAACAATTTCTTCACAAATCTCAAAGTATCATATAGTCAACATTCATCAAAGATTTCTACTTCAACTAAGGTTCGACTCCAAAACCATAGAATTCCATTTTCACAAATTCAACAATCTTATGCAAATCTCAAATCATCATATTCCAGAGATTTTACTTTGACTAAGGTTTAATTCCTAAACCTTAGATTTCCAATCTCAACAACCATTATATACATAAATATTGGATTGTTAGATTTCATACCAGACAATGTCACTACTAAGATTTAACTACTACACCATAGATTTTCATTTCAACAATCATCTAATAGACTTCTGATTGTTATATTACACATACTAGACAATTTTAACTTCACTAGGGTTTAACTAAAACACCCTAGATTTCTAGACATGATCCTCCTAGAATCTCAGACAAGGACTTTCATTAAATCCTAAGACTCATGACCATCAATGACTAGGTTAGCAAAGATATCTAGGAATTCATAACCATACATAGACATATCATATGTCAAATAACATTAATACATATGACATAGACCAAGCTGGGGATTCAACCAAAATGACATATCTCTATATGCCTAGATTTCATCACCATTCAAATACATTTCATATCATGAGATAGTCAAACCCAACTTCACAAATATCAATAAGAGTTAGACACACAAACATATTGATTATAATAGGGTTTTATCAAAAAACACACACATACCAAGTAAATCAATTCTAACACAATATAAGGGTCTTTCTCATACATTCCACCAAACCCTAATGAGCTAGGGTTCCAATGTAGAACGCGCATTCTGTTAGCTTCCTGCTGCAGCAGGTTGTTCATATTTCATGATTGACATTTTTACAGGCCAAATATGTCGTACTTTGCATGCTGCTATGCTCCATATTTGCTTAACAGTCTCCAAGCAAAGAAGGCTACTCCAAGTTCATTCAATTGCCTTCCAAATTTTTGAAAGAGTTATCCCGGTATCACCAATTTTCAGTTAAAGGGAGGTCCAAACAGCTTAATCTTGGTCTCCCTAGGTTCAAATTTCCTGTTTTAGAATATAGAGAATGTAAATCTGTCCAAACAGCTTAATCTTGGCAGATTCTTAGATAGGTAGAGAAGCAGAGGAGCCTAATAGCTTAATCTGGGCCTTTGGAAGAAATAAGGGTAGTATGTAGATAGGAAAGCATCAAAAGAAAAATGAATCATGGGTTTGCAAGTCTAAGTGCACCCAAATCAAAAGAAGAAAAAATGCTAGGTAAGTAGGCTGGGTAGGTAGTTCTGAGGTTTCCAAATCCTAATTGCTGATCCGTTCCATATTTTTAGGTGTCATCTCACTCAGGATACAATCAGCAGGCAGTTCTATGCGAGAAACTCAAAAGAGGTATAACTAACTCCCCTTCTCCGCTTTCCCCAATCATTAACTAACTTCCCCAAAAGAGGTCAAGATCTGCTTGATACCCCTTAAGTTTCATCATTTTCATAACAGTAACTCGAGTAAAGACCTCCTTTACTCAAATTTCTTCCATGCTTTCTCTAAAGAATGGTTCTACCCCCTTGTAACAGTCTAAGGTCTCCTGAACTTAGCGCTTTCTTACCACCTCCATATTAACCACTAACATTATTATTTAACTCCCTATTGTTCCCGTCCCCCTACTAATATTAAGTAAATCTTCCCCTATGTATTATCCCTCCCCTTGGTTGAAAAATAACCATAATCACCCCCCGAGAATTGCTCAGTTTACCTGAAACTTAGCAAGAACCCTCAACCTTCAAACCATCTTCCAGATACAATGGACTCCTTCCAGAGTATAAAACCCCTCTGAGGTCATCGAACCCCTTCCGAAACCTCAAATACCCTTCACACCCACTTACTTACTCTTTCCGCCTAAAACTTACACTCCGCAGACCCTTAAAAGCCAGATCGCATCGCAAGATCACAGTTTCCTCTCCATGCAAGTTATGACCCATCCGTCACCACTCGACGCGATATCGCGATATCGGCGGTCGGTGGTCGCAAGCACCAAATGTCCAACTCAAACACCCTCCGTTCACCGCCAATGCGATATTGCGATCACGTCGGAGGTAGTTCATCGCATCGCCTTCAGTATCAGCACCTTGCCATGTCATTCTGTACCAGGGACCCACCACAGTTGACGTCATCCGCCATACAGCTGACGTCATGCTGACGTCGGCAGCCAGAAAGCTGAAACTTCGCACAGGAAGAAAAATCGCACTTCGGAGCTCCAAAACAAGAAACAGAGGCAGTTTTCGATGCGCGATTAGCGCGAAGCACTAATTGCGCATCACTATGGGAAATAGGCCGTTTCGAGGAATCTTCGGGGAATATTTTGATTCCTTAGCCTGTTGTGTGCTGAAAAAGCCCAAAAATCGCCCGATCGTGCCAAAGAGATCTGGTTTAAAGACAGCAGCAGATCAATGACAAAGTTTAAAGTGTATCAGATCAAATCATCAGGCATCAAGCGTGTCAAAGAGTATCAGTAGATGGTGAAAGCCATCAATCTAGCGGAAAAGAGTATCAGTAAAAATCTTGAGCAGTGGCCCGAAGCAGGAGAACATTTAATACCTTCCAACAGATTCAAAGAAAGAGGGCGAAGCCAGTCGAAGCCCTCAAATCATAATTATTGCACATTTAACTTACACCAGAGCAGAACTACAGTTCCCAAAGCGCAATCATTCCAGCAGCACCGCATCTAGCCTCCAAGGGCCACACTATCACCTTTTCTTATTCAGCTGCCCCTAGCGCAGCCAAAAATATTTACTTGCATTTAATTCCAGCAACACTTAGATTTTTGAAAAGTTTTCTAGCAGACCTGTTTAGGTCAGTTGTAATGAATGTCTTTCCGATATTTTGCTTATAAATACCACCCTAAACAATGTTGTGAGGGGTTGGTTGGCTGGTAGTAGGTTGTTAGTTTCCTTCCCAGCATTTTCTCCGAGCAGAGACCCGCACTGTAACTGTCATATTTTCTATAATCAAAGATTGCTGAAAGCATGGATTGCGAAACTACTTGATGTTTTCTCTTGGCCAAGGAATGATTACGGAATTCTTGTGCTTATACATGATTCAATAAGTGTTTCTCTCCTCTGTTAACTTTTATATTTTTAACCATCGTTCCGCCTTCTAAATTGCAGGAAAAAAGAATAGCTTAAGATTTGTTTCACTACACCTTAAGTTCAATTTCTGCATTTTTCGATGTTTTCTTCAGAAATAGCTATGACCATGTATACTTAAATGATCTTGTTTACGTTGTTTCTTTCACATATGAATGCATGTTTAGGAATTCTTAACTGCTCCTGGATCCCATTCATCCATTTCTCCCCTTTTTCAGCATGATGAAATGATTCTCCTTTGCCTTTCATCCCTGATTTTCATTCCATACTTTCAGTAGATTGATAATTGTATCCTGTGTGGCTATCCCGCTCCATAATTCCCTGTGACCAAGAAAACGCAATAGCAAGCCTCAATATGTGACTCCATGCCCAATGGTTCGAAACTTATCACACCTTACCTTGCCTCTTTGTTTGAGAATCCTACCTTCCATCCAATCACAAACAAAACTCCCTTGAAGCCAGAAAGCTAGCTTAAAATCATCAACAAAAGTTGAATCATAAAGAGAGAGCCCTCTCTGATTGCAGGTGGGCTAGAACCTGCAATCCAAATATTGGTTTGTGGTTACCTCGGCCGTATCGCTATAAGGAGCCTAGGGACAACCTGAGTGATAACATAATCGCGACTCCACTGGGGAATTTCCTCAGATAAATTAATTAAACCAGTCTGCAGCTCTACAGAGGAAGAAACCGACTGATGAAAGCCTCGGTCGACCTGTACCTGTGTTCTCCACTGGGGATTCAAGCGCTTTGTTCATTTTTGTAAACCCCGCTTACTGGAGAAAGTGATCCTATTCTTCAGAGCTTGTCATGCTTAGTTCTGGTCTTTGATGGTGGACAGAGATCAGGCACTTCAAAGTCTAGGCATCCACCTGGTGACTCCACTTCAATTTCAATCAAAGGCTCCATTGAGGAACGAACCAATTTTACAACCAAATAGTCCATGTTCCCAAGTATTAACTGTGAGAGAGAATGACCGATTTCCATGTTCCCAAGTATTAACAGTGAGAGAGAATGACCGAGTTTTGGGAAGATCTTCCATTTGATGAAGCTTTAGATGAATTCAGAAAAAATTTATCAGAATTTGAGCTTAACGAAGAATTTTTCAGAGCAGTATTGTCAAAAACAGCAAGCAGCTAAAATAAACTATTCCTTGAGTTAGTTGTTTAAAAATATGAGAATGAAATTGAACTCTTCGAAGCTCAGATACAATCATACAATTTCTATGACCCTAAAGAATTTTACCAAAATCTTCCTCCCCCAGTCCACAGGGAAATAGTGCTATCTCCTGAATTACAGATTGAGTATGATCTAGGTTTCAAGGAAAAGACAGAAGGATTAGCCACTAGGCTTATCACCGAAGATGCAACTACTCCATCTGACCAAGAAGACCCAGAATCATGCCGAAGTATTCCTTCCCTAACTCAGGAGGAAATACTACTACCTGCTGACTTACAGATTCTGTATGATTCTATTTTCAAGGCAAAGACAAAAGGATTAGCTGCTAGGCTTATTACCAAAGATGCAACTACTCCATCTGACCCAGAAGACCCAGAATCATGCCGAAGTCTTCCTTCCCTAACTCAGGAGGAAATACTGCTACCTGCTGACTTACAGATTCTGTATGATTCTATTTTTAAGACAGAGACGTAAAGGTTAGCTGCTAGGCTTACCACCGAGGATGCAGCCACTCCATCTGACCAAGAAGACCCAAAAGAAATTCTCCCACATGATGATTTTATTGATCCTATTGCAGACTACATGGAACTTCTGCTTGATGCAAGTTCTTTAGCATGCATTCTCAGTGAAGACCAAATACGTCAACATCAACCATTATATGTCACAACTTTGATTATGAGGGCACATAACCGAATGATGCGTTTAAGTTCAGAGACCATCAGTCAGCAAGTTCATCTTGTTTTTCAGTTGCTTAAGTGGCTGCATTGGTTATTTGATCTCACCTAACGGAAAAGTAAGTGCTGGTTAGGGTAGGTAGGTAGGAGAAATAAGGCAGCCGGAGAAGACGACTTTGCAAAAAACAACAACAACTAAAGACTAAGGAATTCTGACCTGCTGTTCTTGGCTCCTCACAAGGAGAAGCCATCCCCAAGTGGAGCCACTATTAGCTTCCTCCTGCAACAGGTTATTCATATTTCATGACTGACATTTTTACAGGCCAAATATGTCGTACTTTACATGCTGCAATGCTCCATATTTGCTTAACAGTCTCCAAGCGTAGAAGGCTACTCCAAGTTCATTCAATTTCCTTCCAGATTTTTGAAAGAGTTATCCCGGTATCGCCAATTTTAAGTTAAAGGGAGGTCCAAACAGCTTAATCTTGGTCTCCCTAGGTTCAAATTTCCTGTTTTAGAATATAGAGAATGTAAATCTGTCCAAACAACTTAATCTTGGCAGATTCTTAGATAGGTAGAGAAGAAGAGGAGCCCAACAGCTTAATCTGGGCCCTTGGAAGAAATAAGGGTAGTATGTAGAGAGGAAAGCATCAAAAGAAAAATTAATGATGGGTTTGCAACTCTAAGTGCACCCAAATCAAAAGAAGAAAAAATGCTAGGTAAGTAGGCTGGGTAGGTAGTTCTGAGGTTGCTGAATCCTAATTGCTGATCCGTTCCAGATTTTCAGGTGTCATCTCACTCAGGACACAATCAGCAGGCAGTTCTATGCGAGAAACGCAAAAGAGGTATAACTAACTCCCCTTCTCCGCTTTCCCCAATCATTAACTAACTTCCCCAAAAGAGGTCAAGATCTGCTTGATACCTCTTAAGTTTCATCATTTTCATAACAGTAACTCGAGTAAAGACCTCCTTTACTCAAAGATGTTCCATACTTTCTCTAAAGAATGGTTCTACCCCATTGTAACAGCCTAAGGTCTCCTGAACTTAGCGCTTTCTTACCACCTCCATATCAACCACTAACATTATTATTTAACTCCCTATTGTTCCCGTCCCCCTACTAATATTAAGTAAATCTTACCCTATGTATTATCCCTCCCCCTGGTTGAAAAATAACCATAAGTACCCCCTGGGAATTGCTCAGTTTACCTGAAACTTAGCAAGAACCCTAAACCTTCAAACCATCTTCCAGATACAATGGACTCCTCCCAGAGTATAAAACCCCTCTGAGGTCATCGGACCCCTTCCGAAACCTCAAATTCCCTTCGCACCCACTTACTTACTCTTTCCGCCCAAAACTTACACTCCGCAAACCCTTAAAAGCCAGATCACATCACAAAATCGCAGTTTCCTCTCCATGAAAGTTATGGCCCATCTGTCACCACCCGACGCGATATCGCGATATCGGCGGTTGGCGGACGCAAGTGCCAAATGTCCAACTCAAACACCCTCCGTTCACCGCCGATGCGATATCGCGATCGCGTCGGAGCTAGTTCATCGCATCACCTTCAGTATCAGCACCTCGCCATGTCATTTTCTACCAGGGACCCACCATAGCTGACGTCATCCACCGTACAGCTGACGTCATGCTGACGTCAGCAGCCAGAAAGCCGAAACTTCGCACAGGAAGAAAAATCGCACTTCGGAGCTCCAGAACAAGAAACAGAGGCAGTTTTCGATGCGCGATTAGCGCGAAGCACTAATCACACATCGCTACGAGAAATAGGCCGTTTCGAGGAATCTTCGGGGAATCTGTTGATTCCTTAGCCCGTTGTGCGCCGAAAAAGCCCGAAAATCGTCCGATCGTGCCAAAGAGATCCGGTTTAAAGACAGCAGCAAATCAATGACAGAGTTTAAAGTGTATCAGATCAAATCATCAGGCATCAAGCCTGTCAAAGAGTATCAGTAGACGGCGGAAGCCATCAATGTAGCGGAAAAGAGTATCATTGAAAATCTTGAGCAACAGTTCGAAGCAGGAGAACATTTAATACCTTCCAGCAGATTCAAAGAAAGAGGGCGAAGCCACTCGAAGCCCTCAAATCATAATTATTGCACATTTAACTCACACCAGAGCAGAACTACAATTCCCAAAGCGCAATAATTCCAGCAGCACCGCATCTAGCCTCCAAGGGCCACACTGTCACCTTTTCTGATTCAGCTGCCCCTAGCGCAGCAAAAAATATTTACTTGGATTTAATTCCAGCAACACTTAGATTTTTGAAGAGTTTTCTAGCAGACCTGTTTAGGTCAATTGTAATGAATGTCTTTCCGATATTTTGCTTATAAATACCGCCCTGAGCAATGTTGTGAGGGGTTGGTTGGTTCGTAGTAGTTGGTTAGTTCCCTTTCCAGCGTTTTCTCTGAGCAGAGACCCGCACTGTAACTGTCATATTTTCTATAATCAAAGATTGTTGAAAGCATGGATTGCGAAACTACTTGATGTTTTCTCTTGGCCAAGGAATGATTACGGAATTCTTGTGCTTCTACATGATTCAATAATTGTTTCTCTCCTCTGTTAAATTTTATATTTTTAACCACCGTTCTGCCTTCTAAATTGCAGGAAAAAATAATAGCTTAAGATTTGTTTCACTACACCTTAAGTTCAATTTCTGCATTTTTCGATGTTTTCTTCAGAAATAGCTATGAGCATGTATACTTAAATGATCTTGTTTACGTTGTTTCTTTCACATATGAATGCATGTTTAGGAATTCTTAACTGCTCTTGGATCCCATTCATCCATTTCTCCTCTTTTTTCAGCATGATGAAATGATTCTCCTTTGCCTTTCATCCCTGATTTTCATTCCGTACTTTCAGTAGATTGATAATTGTATCTTGTGTGGCTATCCCGCTCCATAATTCCCTTGTGACCAAGAAAACGCAATAGCAAGCCTCAATCCATGACTCCATGCCCAATGGTTCGAAACTTATCACACCTTACCTTGCCTCTTTGTTTGAGAATCCTACCTTCCATCCAATCACAAACAAAACTCCCTTGAAGCCAGAAAGCTAGCCTAAAATAATCAACAAAAGTTGAACCATAAAGAGAGAGCCCTCTTTGATTGCAGGTGGGCTAGAACCTGCAATCCAAAGATTGGTTTGTGGTTACCTTGGTCGTATCCCTATAAGGAGCCTAGGGACAACCTGAGTGATAACACATTCCACTAGACCCTAATGAGCTAGGTTCCAATGTGGAAAAATAACAAACCCTATATTACCAAAACTTCAAAGGTTCTGTGATTTCAGACCTTATCATTCCATCCTAACAAGTTAAGATTTTCCGATGATACCAAAATCCCAAATATGAAATCATCAATAAAGACTTTAACTAGCATTTCACAATATCCCTAGTTAGTTTAGGGTTTTAAACATTCACAATAGCATAACCTTGGGTTATGGTTTTCTAAAACTTGTCTAGGGTTCTACCAAATCATATTAGAGTGGGGTGGGTATATTTATCAAGAGACAAATTACCCAAACAAGAATCACTAGGATTCAATACTGCTAGTCATAACAAGGTTAATAATAGATCATCAAATGAATAATATTTTTAATCAATGAATTCAAAGCATACCTTTGTTTCTTGACTAACCTTGTCTTGAGATATCCTCATTGCAGATATTTTCCCTAATCAATAGAGGAAGAATGGTGATTAGTATTTAACATAATCAAAACTAAAAGAATGAATGAGCCCAAAACTGAAAAGACATGCAATACTTATCTATTTCCAATACAATCTTGTTAATGGCCAAGAGATCATCCCCGAGTCTAGTTATCTTCACAAAGAAGGTTTCCACAATATCTTTTTTAGTCATCTTCTTAGTCCTCAGCTCATTCTTCAAACTTGTTACTTGACCAATGTTACTAATAGTGAATAACTTTGACAAGGCTTCATACATCTCATGAGCATGATCGATGTTAGCTATGAATGGGACAAGACTGTCTTTTATCCCTTCTACCATCAGAGTCATAGCCACCAATTCTATATCCCTGAATTTCGCTTTGTCGACATCACTGGCTTCTTTTGTATGCTTATTTACATTTCCTTTAGCCAAGTCTAACACCTTGTTATTCTCGAGGATTAGGTCAATCCTGTTCTTCTAGGGTTTGAAGTTAGATGCTCCCTCAAGCTTGATCTCCCCCTTGATAGAGTTAGACATCTTTCTTGAATATGATAGTCTCCTTCCCTGAGATAGTGCCTATGAATGGATCTGCATTTTTCTTTTTTCTTCACCAAAGCTCTGATACTCCCATCAGTTAGAGCAATCCGGTGAACATGGTGTTGATTGGAAAGGACATGTTGGAAGAGATGGAGCAAGAAATGCATGTAATCAAGAAGAATCTAAAGGGAGAACATGATAGGAAGAAGAGCTATGCAAATCGGAACATAATGTTCAAGGAGTTTCAGGTTGGGGAACATGTGTACTAACGCATCAAACCGAAGAAGAGCTCCTTGCAGATTGGATCATGTGCCAAGTTGGCACAACAATTTTGTGGACCTTTTGAAATTATTTAGAGGATCAAACCAGTAGCATATCGAATTGCACTACCTCTGACAGTGAAAGTCCATGATGTTTTCCATGTGTCATTTCTTAAGAAGTATGTTAAATATGTTGATCATGTGATTCAATAGTCTGTATTGCAAGTGGAGTCAAAAGGAGAATTCTATCTCGAACCACAGTGCATATTACAAATAAAAATGCTCATGCTCCAGGACCGAGCAATCGAGCAGTTTAAAGTGTAGTGGAAGCACTTTGGGCACAATGAAGCTATATGGGAGATGACAAATCAAAGGTGGGCTATGTATCCTTCATTGTTTGTCGGTTGAGGCAAAGTAGTTTTGGTATGCTGTTTGGTATATGATTTTTCATATGTTTGGGTGATGTTTTGATATATGTACATATGTATGTGGATGTAAATGCCACAACGAGCTAAGTTGTAAAGGTACAATAAGAGGTATGGGTTTCATGTTATTATGATGCTATGTTATCATGTTGGTTTACTTATCAGCAAGGCGATCATTGTAAATACTACAACGAGCTAAGTTATAAATCTCCATAGGAGTATTTTTTCTTTTTAGTGGTTTTGCTGAGGTATAGGTGTGGTTGAACACCAAGGACAAAGTCCCCCAGGGGGGTGGGCGTTGTACCAACCCTGGTGAAAACTCCATGTAATAAAACTTAATAAAGGAAAAATAATAACCAAGTTTGATAGGAAACTTATTCCAAGCTGAATGTTGGGAAAAGAATCCTAGTGTGGCCGTTCATTGGTTTATTATGGCTAAGGAAATTGGCAAAGGCTTTGGAAAGGAAAAATGACATTTTTGGCACATTTATTTATGAAAATAATGGAAATTAGGAGAAAAGGAAGGTGAAAGGTCACGGATTACATGTGAGGGGAAAATGAAGGAAAATAATGGAAAACAAAGAAAATAGAGGCCTCATTAATAAAAAGGCTTTTGAGGACTAGTTGCTACCTTTTGTCAGTTCAATTTTGGAGCTCTCCCTCTCCCCCAGTCTTGGACGCTTGTGTTTTCTTGGAGCACTTTGGTATTGGATCAAGGAAGGAAAAGAAGACAAGAGGAAGGAAGGAGTAAACAAGGAAGAGTAAGATCATGTCCCTATAGCAGGATTCTTTGCAGGTATCAATTTGCATGTGTGATTTCCTTGCTATATTGGGCATGCATGGTATTGCATGTGGTTCTTTGTTGTCATGGCATGGGTTTTATAGGTGTGGCAGTGTTTTCAACCTAGCCTTGCCATTTTCAGATAGCCATGGTGTGATGGGGTTCTCATATTTCCGTTGAGCTGGATTTCTTGACGGATTTTTAGCTGGGTGAGGTGGATCTCCAAAAGAAAGAAAACATGGCCTAGTGATCCCTAAACCATACTGTGGATTGTGGTAAAGCTACTGGCCTAGTGACCCCTGAACTAGACTGTGGGTTGCGGTAAAGACAAGTATTGTGTGCCTCGGTGTGCCTAGGAATCCTTGACCAGTTAATGGAGGGATATACGGTAAATCCTAGAGCTGGTTGCCCTTGATTATGCCTAGGAATCCTTACCAGTGAATGACAGGATATACAGTAAAAACTAGAGGGTGGAGTCTCGGTTGGGTCTTAGTGATCTGATGTGAATTGCGGTAAATCATATACACTAGGAGACATGGAAATTATTCATGGTGTAGGAGGAGAAATTTGGTGGCATCCATCCTTGTTTTATGGCCTAGTGATCCAGGATGGATTATGTATAGCTTGGTTCTATTAATGAGGGTGATGTGGTGTAGCCTTGGGAAGCCCTGGTTGAGTTTGGTTTTAAGTCTCACATTCATGATTGGAATATGGCACGGGGGTGATTGGCTAAAAGGAAAATTTGGTTCAGTCAATCTATGGTCGGGTGGTTTGTGGAAGTCCCAAACCTGGTTGGCCTTTGCATCAGTAATATGAGGTTATTTCACCTTGTTAATTCATGAGTATTATAATGGTTTATATGTAGATTATATGGTTGTTAATTCCTTGGTATTTTTGTTGTTATTATGTTGGTTATGAACATGTATTATGATAGTGTATTTGTATGTCTCTCATCATGTTTTTACTTGCAAATGAATGAACAATGTATCTATGGCCTAATAGATGAAATTGCAACTAATGTGTTGAGGCATCAATGCTTCTTAGTGATTCTCAAATAAGTATGAGACCCCTATGCTCAGTTTTGCTGTTAAGACCTGTAGCATTCATTTTTGTGACATGTATGACGAAATTCCTACCATGCCTTGTAGGGGTCCAGTCTAGTCCTTGTTGATGTTTTTACAAATGTATCTTTGTTCCAATGTGATATTTCATTTATGATCCCATCATTGATTTTTGGGCGGCGACTTGGGATCTAGCCCTCAAAAAGTCGTAGAAATCTCGAAGTTGTAGGCACAACACTGGGGAAAAAAGTCCCTATAAGCTCCCTTGCCCTTGTTGTGGGAGCTTCTAGAGCCTCCCAAGTGCACCCTTGTCCATATCAAGGGAGCATCCAGGGGTTTGATTCACTAAAATGTTAGTTGGTCTCAAGGCTGGTTCCCTGAGTAGTTAGGATGGCTCCTGGGAGTTTTGTTGCTAATGTGGAGGGTTTGTATGGTGTGTTTCCGTCAATTCTACTTACTTAAGGTGAATTAGGAGGTTTAATCCCATTATAGTGTCCTCTCATCACATATTTACCCTGGTTGGTCAGTTACTTGGGTAGATGTGGGATGAGGGTGTTTTAGAATTGACTTAACCAAGTCTACATGTCATGAATGCATATCTAAACAAAGAGATATGCAACTTACTTGAGAATCATAAAGAAGGTATAATGCCCTCTCAGTATAGCTGAAATAACATCTATTAGGTCATCCATTCAATAAACATTCATTTACCAATCAAATCATGATAAGAACCATAACTTGAATATGTCATGAAACCATTCTTATAACCAACATATAATTAGATTAATAACAATGATACAACAAACAACCATCAAAGCCACATCATAAAAAGTACATTTAATCATAAAATACAAGAGGAAATTAGATCTTACTAACACATGCAAAAGCCAACCAAGTCAAGGACTTCCACATACCACATGACCATAGATTGGGTTGAACCAAATCTTTATTTCAGCCAATCACCCACATGCCATATTCCAAGGATGAATGTGGTATCTCATGGGATAAACCAATCCATAAACAATCAAGGGAATCTATAGGTTAAACCAATTCCACCCTCAACCTACTTTGATCTCACCTAAACCGCTCCCGAGATCACAAAACCAAACCAAGCTTGAATCCCTTCACCATCACTTAAGGAATTTTCCAATCTCCACCCACCTATTTAGGGCTTCTTGGAGAAAACCATCTCCAGCCCCGACCCTTGGGATTTTCCTGAGACCACCTCAGCTAAATCCAAAACCTTTCAGCAATCCAAAACCCAACCAAAGATGAATCCCATCACACCATGGCTATCCAAAAATAGAAAGGCAAGGCTGAAACCATTGTTAAACCCAAAAAAACCCATGCCAATGACAACAAATGAACCAAATACACACAAGCATGTACCATGCATTCCAAACCAACTAGGAAATCATACATGCAACTGGTTACCTGCAAGTATTCTCATCGAAGCCACGTGATCCAGCTCTTCCGTGCTTGTCCTTTGCTTTGCCTTTCCCTTCCTTTACTTGCTTTCTTGCTTTCTCCTCTTGATGCTCTTCTTATCTTTGAAACCAATTCAAAAACTGAACTGAAAAAAGGTTGTGAACTGATCCTCAGAAGCCTTTTTTATTATTGATGCCTCTAATTTCTTCATTTCCCTCTATTTTCCTTCAATTTCCTCCTCACATGAAACTTGCGACCTTTCACCTTCTTTTTATCTTAATTTCCTTTGTTTTCATAAATAAAATGCCAAAAATGTTTTATTTCCTTTTCAAGTCCTTTTACCAATGCCTTTGCCAATTTCCCCTTAGCCATAATAACCAACATGAACACCCACTAGGATGTTTTACCCAAAATTCATCTTGGAATATGTGTCCCATGACCTTGGTCTTATTTTTCATTTATTAATTTTATTACATGAACTTTTAACCCGAGGATGTTATAGGCCCTTCCCCATTAGGGGAACACCATCCTCAGTGTTCTATGACACATACAACCAACAAAACTGCTAGAAACCAAAACACACTGGCCATGGAGCTTTATAACTTAGCTCGATGCAATATTTACATTGACCTCCTACTTAATATGTGGCAATCATACCGTTTATTAGAGCTTTATAACACAACTCATTGAGTTATGTACAATAAAAACCACATATACTTATGCACATTTGGTTCAACCAAGAAATAAACATACCATTTGTAGAGCTTTAACGATCCAACTCGATACAAAATTCACAATAATAGACACATATGCACATATTCTCAACCAACAAATAAAAGGATACAATGCCTTCATCCACAACAAGGGAATCCAAAGGATCACACCTCACCCCTCAAAGTAATACTAGGATTCACCTCCTTCCCAGGAATTCCAGAATCCACTGCCAAAGTCAAACTTGCATCCAATGTCTAGTGATATGATCCTTGCACTGTATGTTCTCTCAGTGAATAGTTAACGACTCATTGTTCCATGGGGAACTCCCAATGTGCATTTGATTCCATCTGGAAATGTTAATCACAAAAAATATATATATTCCTTAGTATTCTCTTCTCTGGTACACAGTCCCTCGGGAAATACGGTCACCCCCTTCCGTGTAGTCGCTCACCTTCCAAGTTCCCTGCCATCCCCTTTCCCAGGAGATCCATCCCTTAGCAAGGTTTCCTCGTAGTGGAAGTTCCAAAAACCAAGGCATGTCCCTGCCTCAAAACCATAATACCGGTTAGAACATGATCATACCAATGGACACTATTGGGTACCGGTGTCCCATAATGGCACTGCTCCTAAAGTGCTTTACGAACATATTAATGCTTGTTCCAATTCCTTTCATTGTTGCTGCTAATTCTTGCAGTCGGTTCCAACCACAAAATCGGGCATCTCCCTGCTTTCCTATACCAAGCACATAGTTTTCATTATACTGAAAGGAATTGAAATAAATTCAAATCATTACTCATTGGTGGTTTGTCAATACGGTACACTTGCATTTATGTTTACTTCCTGTCACAACAAGTCAAACTAACTCTTTGATCAAATCATCTTACATAGACATATCACATTCAGTTAGCTCAAAAGGAAACCAATATAAATCAAAATCCTAGATTACATGTAACCATCATAAACTAAAATCATAAATCACATGCATAATTAAACTAAAAAAAAATACTTATCTTTCAAATGGTTCTTTGTTTCTGCCTTTGTTCTTTGTCCTCTTCATACACACACTGAATTGGTTGCCAAACCCCGCAAGCACCTAGTGTCGTCTCTTTAAGCAACAAGGGAATCCAAAGACTAAACTACCTCCTCCCTCAATATTAACAACAAGAGTATCTCGAGACTAAACCACCTCAACCCTTAATATCAACAACAAGGGCTTCCAGAAACTAAACCACCTCAACCCTCAGTAGCAACAAGGGTATCCCAATATTAAACCACCTCAACCCTCAATATCAACAAAAAGGGAACCCAAAGACTAAACTTCCTCAAACTTCAATAGAGACAAGGATATCTCGAGACTAAATCACCTCAACCCTCAATATAAAAAACAAGGGAATCTAGAGACTAAACTGCGTCAACCCTTGATAGCAATAAGGGTATCCCGAGACTAAACCACCTTAACCCTTAATATCAACAAAAAGGGCATCCAAAGACTAAACCACCTCAACCCTCAATAGAAACAAGGGTATCCCGAGAATCAACTGCCCCAACCCTCAATATCAACAACAAGGGCCCAAAAAATCCCATACCTGCTTGTCCCATCACGATGTACAAGACATACACATACACAATGTACAACACAACACATACACCTACGCTCGGTGTACAACACAACACATACACCTACACCCAATTTATAACAAAACATATACACCTACACCTAGTGTACAACACCACACATATAGATACACCCGGTGTACAACATGACACATATACCTACACTCAATGTTCCACACCACACATACACAAACACGTCATATAATATCACAAATAAGCATGTCACGATACAACGAATACATAATACACATAACACAATATCACATGTACATAACACTACCTACACAACATGTACACATCACCACATGCACACAACACCACTTGTATCACATGTATACATCACCACCTGCACAACGTGTACACAACACCACCTGCACAATGTGTATACAACAACACATGTACGCAACACTACCTGCACAATTTGTACACAACACCACGCGCACACAGCACCACGTGTAAAACATGTACACAATGCTACATACACACAACACCTCATATATAACATGCACATAATACCACATGTAAACAACAATGCATGTGGAACATGTACTCAACACCATATGTACACAACACCACATATACAACATGTACATAGCACCATATGTACAAATTAATGCATATACAAACTGTATACAATACTAGTACTACACATATGGAGACCACACCATCTCTGCTAAGAAACCTTGCTTGTAGTGTCCTCCATTATCCATGCTTATCCAAGCGTGCTGCAGATTGCACTGCTTTCATTATGATGATATATCCCTCAAAACTACCTGTTATAACATAGACATAGACATAAGCACATAATATCAAAGCATATACACATGATACTAACCTCAGAGATTTTTCAAGGCTACTCTTCCCATTTGATTCCTCCTGAAACCAAAAACCTCTTTATGCCATTCACTTGCATAAGCAATCATTCCTCCATAAGAATGATCCTTGGTGACCACGCAAGTTTCAAGTTAAGCTTCAAATCCATCTCTATGCAATATTCACAACAATATACACATATGCACATTTTCTCAACCAACAAGAAAAGGATATGATGCATGCATCCACAACAAAGGAATCCAAAGGATCATACTTCCACCCTGAAAGTAATACTAGGATTCACCTCCTTCCCAGGAAGTCCAGAATCCACTTCCAAAGTAAAATTTGCATCCAATATACAATTCTATGATCCTTACGTTGAGTGTTCTCTTAGTGAATAGTTACAGGCTCATTATTCTAGGGTGCACTCCCAATGTGCATCTGATTCCATATGGAAACACTAATGACAAAAACAAATGTATTCACTAACATTCCCTTCTCTGCTACACAGTCCCTCGGGAAATCTAGTCAACCATCCCTTCTGTGCAGTCACTCACCTTCCAAGTTCCCCGACATTCCCTTTCCAGGGCGATCCATCGCTTGGAAACGTTTCCTCACATTGGAAGGTCCAAAAACCAAGGCATAGCCCTGCATAAAATCCATCATACAAGTCATAGCATGATCATGGAAATCAATGGACACTATTGGGTACCAATGTCCAATAATGACCCTGCTCCTAAAGTCCTTTACAGACATACTGCTACTTGTTCCAATTCCTTTCACTGATGCTACTAATTCTTACAGTCAGTGCCAACCACCCAAACCAGGCCTGTCCCTACTTTCATGTACCAAGCACATAATTTTCATTAGACTAACAGGAATTGAAATAAATTGAAATCATACCTCATTGGTGGTCCATCAATAAGGTACCCTTGCAATTCTGTTTACTTTTTGTCACAATAAGTCAAACTAGCTCTTTGATCAAATCATCATGTATAAACATATCACATCTGGTTAGCTCAAAACACAACCATTATAAATCAAAATCACATATCACATGTAACCACCATAAATAAAAATCATAGATCACATGCATAATTAAACTAAAATAAAATACTTATCTTTCAAATGATTCTTTGCTTCTACCTTTGTTCATTGTCCTCTTTGTACACACATTGAATTAGTTGCCTAACTCAGCAAGCCCCTAGTGCCTTCTCTTTAAGAAACAAGGGAATTCAGAGACTAAACCACCTCCTCCCTCAATATCAACAACAAGAGTATCCCGAGACTAAACCACCTCAACCCTCAATATCAATAACAAGGGCATCCAGAGACTAAACTGCTTCAACCCTCAATAACAACAAGGGTATCCTGAGACTAAACTGCCTCAATCCTCAATATCAACAACAAGGGCATCCAGAGACTAAACCACCTCAAACCTACAATAGCAACAAAGGTATCCCAAGACTAAACCGCCTCAACCCTCAATAACAACAAGCGTATCCAGAGACTAAACCACTTTAACCCTCAATCTCAATAACAATAACAAGGCATCTATAGACTAAATTAGATCAACCCTCAATAACAACAAGGGTATCCCGAGACTAAACGACTTTAAACCTCAATATCAACAACAAGGGCCCAAACAATCCCATACCTGCTTGTCCCATCACATTGTACAACACATACACATACACAGTGTACAACACAACACATACACCTACACTCGGTGTACAACACCACACATACACATACACATAGTACAATACCACAAATACAAATGTCACGATAAAATGAATAAATAATACACATAACAGAATACCACATGTACATAACACTACCTGCACAATGTGTACACATCACCACATGCATGCAACACCACATGTACACATCAACACCTGCACAACGTGTATACAACATCACATGTACACATCACCACCTTTACAATTGTACAGAACACCATATGTACAAAACACCACCTGCATAGTGTGTACACATCACCACACACACGCATCACCATGTGTACAACATGTACACAACATCACACACACACACAACACCTCATGTACAACTTGTACATAGCACCACATGTTCACAACACCGCATGTACAACATGTACTCATAACCATATGTACATAGCGCCTTGTATACAGCATGTACATAGCACCATATGTACACAATACCACATTTACAACATGTACACAACACCAGTACTGCACATCTGAAGACCACACTGTCTCTACCAGGCAACCTTGCTTCTAGTGTCTCTCCATTATCTATGCTTATCCTAACATGTTGCAGATCGCATCCCCATGGGTTCCCAATGATACCAAGGGAAAGCTCAACCTAAGCATTCTCAAGATCTCATGGCAACGTCTTTTGCAATGTAATCCCTACATAATACTTCCATAAACACAAAACTCTTAATGCATAAATAAACATAACAATATACTCGTTACCTTACCTTGTTGTGCCAAGCACGTTGCCTTGTAACTAAATACCTCCATGCCATCTCTCAAGGGGCTTCAATTCCCTTGATGGATCCAACTGTAACTTGAAATCAATTGTTATACCTCTCAAATATATGTTCAGGAGTATAGCACATATCCACATAATGTCAGACAAAATGAAGGCTAAGAAGGCTTCATGTATTCTTGCAAGCACTAGTTTGTTTGGAATTTCGGTCTCCAAACATAGCCCAAGGAATCCTCACCTAATTCTTTTCTTTTACATTTTACCTTGCAGAAATTGAGTCTTATTATGTCTTGTCACATTACCCAGTTGTTAGTTCTATAAACAAATCAATTGTTACCTTGTCACGCTAATGCCAAACATGTTTCCCTGCAACTATTCACATATGTTAGCCACATGCTCTAAAGATCAAGACATTGTATCTATTAAGTTGAAAGCAACCTTTACCAAGACTAGGAGCCACATGATAATTTGCAATTAACTCATAACCATCAGTCATAATACTAAAACTAGCACCCACTTCCACTCAAATTCATATCAGTTGTCTCAGCACATATTATGTTAGTACAATCATCTTAAAACAAGATCATTACTTCATGCAATATTATAGATATATTTCATGAATCAAACATTCAATCAACCCATACTGTTAGGCCCCTATACTACTAGTGTAACCCCTTATTTTTATTAGTACAACCCACTTATTATATTGACGTACCCATGTAGTGCCAATATTGTTACTATTGTGCCCCATAGAAGCCCACTATTGTTATTATTGTGCCCTTACATTATTATTCTTATGTAGGCTCTGATTATGTTATGACCCCTTAGACTCCTATATATAGAGAGGATGTCTTTTTATTTGAATCATCCCAGAATTGTTCATTTATGTAATGTAAAGGAGGTTTCCCCCTCGAAGAAGCTGAATTCAAAGGCGTTGATCTATATTTTCTATCTTTTCTTGAGCTGGTTCGTAACACATACACATACCATGTTAGAATAACCAAGTAGATGACATAATCAAACTCATACCTCAATGTATCTCAGAAGAGGCTATCACATCTGCACAAGTCAGTCCAAATTAACATGACACAATATCACAAATATATCAACTCATACCTGAATATCATAACGGTAACCATGCACATAGGTCAATCCATATTAGGACCATAGATTAGGCTTAACCAAATATTTATTTTAGCCAATCACCCTCAGATCATATTCCAATCATGAATGTGGGTTCTCATGGGATAAACCAATCCATAAACAACCAAGGGAATACATAGGTTAAACCACCTCCACCCTCACCCTATCCTGATCTCACCTAAACTAGTCTTGAGATCACAAAAAAAAAACAAAACTTGGATGCCTTAGAATTCTTTAACCATCCCTTGAGGAATTTCTTGTCTCTACCCACCTATTAAGGGATTCCCAAAGAAAACCATCTCCACCCCCAACCCTTGGGATTTTCTTGAGACCACCTCACCTAGATCCAAAACCTTCTGGCAATCCAAAGCTTAACTAAGGATAAATCCCATCACATAATGGCTATCTGGAAATTGCAAGGCAAGGCTGAAACAAATGTCAAACCCAACAAAACCCACACAAATGATAGCAAATGAACCAATTACACACACACATGCCAAAACTAGGTAGGAAATCATACATGCAAACTGTTACCCGCAAGTATTCCTACTGAATCTGCTTTATCCAACTCTTCCTTTCTTTTTGTTGTCCTTCTTTGTCTTCCTTTACTTGCTTGCTTGCTTTCTCCTCTTGATTCTCTTCTCCTCTATAAAATCAATTCCAAAACCAAACTGACAAAAGGTTGTGAACTAATCCTCAAAAGCCTTTTTATTATTGATGCCTCTAATTTCTTCATTTTCCCTCCATTTTCCTTTAATTTTCTCCTCACATGCCACGTATGACCTTTCACCTTCCTTTTCTCCTAATTTCCTTTATTTTCATAAATAAAATGCCAATAATGCCTTTTTTCTTTTCAATGCCTTTGCCAATTTCGTCTTAGCCATAATAACCAAAATGAACACCCACTAGGATGTTTTTCCCAACATTCATCTTGGAATACATGTCCCATGACCTTGTCCTTATTTTGCATTTATTTACTTTATTACATGAACTTTTAACCAGGGGTTGCTACATTATTGGAGCTAAATCCTGAACATAAAAAAGAAACGGTTTTCCACTTTGGGATTTTGCAAAAATTTGGAAGAGCTTATCGGATCATGATTTTCCTTGCGTGAAGCAAAAGGAGACGAGGTCTTGATCAAAGAAAGAGGTTGAAATTGAGGCTCAGAACTACGATTATAAGATTGTATCTTCGAAACCCTTGTGCCCAGATCCAAATGGCAGAGTGCGGAAAGGATTTGATCTGACTAGCATGAATCCTTTGTGCCTATGATCGCCACATATTAGCCATATCCTATAAGAAATTTCATTATTAACCAAATATTTGCTCTTGCAAGGACACGATATAGCACGCTAGAAATGCAAGCATCACCCATCCCCATCTCCCCACCCATAATTTTTGTTTGCCCAATATAGTGAGATATGAGAGTCACCATGCCTAAAAACATAGATCCAAATATGCAGAAGAGGATACTTTTACTTTTTCATGGTTCCAAAAGTATGCCTCCAAATCTGAGAGAAAAAAATTCAAATCCTCAACAAAAAACCTTTGTGCAAAAATTGGTATCCATAATTCCACAAAGAACGAACCCAATTTTACTCGCCAAATGCATAGATCACGGTAGAGGAAACACCCTCCATGAATTCCAAGAGTAGACTTGACTCAACAATGACGGCCCAACAAATCCTACAAACACAGAAGAAAACCTTGACACAAATCATTTTCTCCTTTCAAAGACCAAAAGTTTCTATTTCTTGTGAGGAAGCAATTAATTTGTCCACTTCACTTAATTTATTTTTTATTTCCAAATCAACCCTATAGGATTCTATTTTCCTATTGTTTGTTATTAATTAGCATTGACCAATGTAGGTTATAATATTTTATGCATTTTTTCACATAACATAATTTCTAACTTGATTGATAGGGTCTAGTAAGAACATGAAATATTTTACTTATGGTAGTGAAATATTTTTTGTTTTTAATATATATTTGTTTTTAATATTACATATAAATTGAATACAAAATGAATTACACATCATTTAATATTGATAGTGTTATTTTCTATCAACATAGTGAACAAATTACATATCTGCCTCCTACTAAAATGCACATTTTTTTTAGAACTTTCACTTGCTTTATCTCTTTTCATAAAGCTGATGTAAAATTAAAGTGAAATTTAAGTATTTTATTTATGGCCAACAACACTTTTTTTTATTACCTTTTTTAATTTGTTGAAGTAAGTATTATTTTAATATTTTTAAACGTAACATTGCGTGACACTATCCATCTCCTCGATACTAGGTTGTAATGCATCAAGAGGCGCAATAAAATATTTTAGTGAATTAGATTTAGTCAAAATGATAATTAATTGAATTAATAAAATTAATCATACCTTCCCCTACCTAATATCACTAGCAGTTGACGGCTTGTTGGTCACTCATTGGTGATCGTTATTGGGCATTTACAGAAGTTTCATGGGATGTTAGGCCCCTATACTACTAGTTTAACCCCTTATTGTTATTAGTACAACCCCCTCATTATAATGTTGTACCCATGCAGTCCCCATATTGTTATTATTGTGTCCCATAGAAGCCCACTATTGTTATTATTGTGCCCTTACAATATTATTGTTATGTTGGCTCTAATTATATTATGACCCCTTAGACTCCTATATATAGAAAGGACGTCTTATCATTTGAATCATCCAAGAATTTTTCGGTTGTGTAATGTAAAGTAGGTTGCCCCCTCTAAGAGGCTTATTTATAAGGTGTTGATCTATCTTTTCTATCTTTTTGTGAGCTGGTTTCATAACATTTGGTATCAGAGCTTTCGATTCTAGGGTTTCGCTGCTTCAAACAGGTCATCGTGGCATTTTCACTATAACGTTTTTCTGCAATTTCAGATGCTAAAATAAAAACCCATTTGGGTTGAAATCGTTCTGAGCCTCAGGTCCAAATTTCATAGTATTTCATACTATCTTTGTGGAGATATGATCTGAGGAAGTTGTCCTTTTTGCAGACTCCAGAATTACATTACAAATAGGTGACCTAGGGAAAATAGTCATAACTTTTGTTTTGAGCATCAGATTGAAATTTCGTAAGAAGTTACAGAAAGAGGACGAATTGTAGTTTCCTGTGTATATTTTTCAGATCCTAAGGTCAAAACAGTGACATGTGGCACTTCATACAATTTCGCTCTTCTGAAAAGGTATATAATTAGGTCATCTTGGGAGATTGTGCATAACTCTTTCTTGGAAAATCTAAATTTGATCAGATAGGTGGCATTGGAAAGAGGACAAATAGGTCTACTATAGGTCGCAATTTCAAAACTTAAATATCTGAAAATACAAAGTACAGTTGTTTTAAGATCGAGTTCCTAAAATCAAGAAAAATCGAGATAAGGAAGTTTGATGGCAAGGATCCGGTAAATTGGATACTACAAATGGAGAAATATTTTGATCTACATGGTGTACCACTGTTACAAAAGGTATGTATTGCATCTTCATATTTAGAACAAGATCAAATTTTATGGTATAAAGGGCTTTGTTCTCATAAACCACTTATTACGTGGTCAATTTTCATGGAGGAAATTATAGCACATTATGAGGATACAAAGAGAAACACTTTATTTAGAGAAACACCACAGAAATTGGAAGAAAAATGAGCAAAAGGGCTTTGTTACAAAGTGGAAAGGAACATTATGGCAACAAGGAAGTCTACCCCTCAAAACTATAAAGATGTAAATGTTGTTTCTCCTAGCCTTCCACAACCTACAAGGGTTACACCACAACAATTGGAGGAAAAAAGGGAA
This sequence comes from Pinus taeda, assembly GCA_000404065.3. Taxonomy (NCBI): domain Eukaryota; kingdom Viridiplantae; phylum Streptophyta; class Pinopsida; order Pinales; family Pinaceae; genus Pinus; species Pinus taeda. The sequence goes on from APFE030361937.1 coordinate 27,054, forward strand.
AAAGGGCTTTGTTACAATTGTGATAGAAAATGCACTAAAAGTCATAAGTGTGTTGAGAAGAAATTATTTTACATAGATTATTAAGAGGAGGAAGAAAAGGATGAAGAAACATCAAAAGAAGAGGATATACACCTGGAACCAACCCTAGAGAAAGAAGAAATGAATCTGACCATATCTTGTAAAGCATTGGCAAGAATTACCACTCCTCAAACTCTCAAGATAGAAGGACATACCAAGAAGTAAAAGGTTCAAGAACTGAAAGATCACATCGAGAAAGAGGAAATGAATCCAACCATATTTTGTAATTCATTGTCTAGAATTACCACTCCTCAAACTATCAAGATAGAAGGACATATCAAGAGGAAAAAGGTTCAAGCAGTGAAAGATCACATCGAGCATCAACAACAAGTTCTCCAACTTTTAAAGGATAACGCCACTTTGGTGTAGAATCAAATGAAACAATAGGTAGATCAACAACACAGTGAAAAATGTTTTTATGTAGGTGATTGGGTATTTTTACCAATACATCTCAAGAAAGCTATTTATGAGAAGGAAAAGTTGGCAATACTACATGCACTTAAGAAATGGCTACCTTACCCAATGGGAAGACACTTCAAGGTAAAAATGGATCATGATAGTCTTAAATACTTTTTAGGACAAATACTATCTCTAGAAGAACAAAAAAAATGGGTCACAAATATGTTGGGTTATGACTTTGACATCATCTATAGAAAAGGGAAGCAAAATTTTGTTGAAGATGCACTCTCAAGAAAGGATGAGGATGTGGAAGCATTGTTTTGTGCTATTTCTATTATCCAACCAGATTGGATAAAAAAAGCAAGGGATGAATGGAAGAAGGACGAAGAAGTGTGGCCACTCATTCAAAAGTTGCAGAATATCCCAATTCAATCAATATTGCTAGAACTTGAAGAGGAAGGAAAAATCATATTGGAACCTGGAGCAGTCACAGAAACAAGAATCCGATAGCTATGAAATCGATTAATTTCAAGAGTATATCATCAAGTGGAAGAACTTACCTATTGAATATTTCACACGGGAGGACAAGAATTTTATACATAAGCATCAAGAACTACTCAAGCGTTGAGGACAATACTTTTTGAAGGAGAGGGGCATGTTCGGTCCCTATACTACTAGTGTAACCCATTATAGTTATTAGTACAACCCCCTTATTATATTGTTGTACCCATGCAGTGCCCATATTGTTATTATTATGCCCCATAGAAGCCCACTATTGTTATTATTGTTCCCTTACATTATTATTGTTATGTCGGCTCTGATTATATTATGACCCCTTAGACTCCTATATATAGAAATGAGGCTTTGTCATTTGAATCATCCAAGAATATTTCATTTGTGTAATGTAAAGGAGGTTGCCCCCTCGAAGAGGCTTATTTCTAAGGCGTTGATCTATCTTTTCTATCTTTTTGTGAGCTGGTTTCATAACATGGGACTACTATCAAGTGGTGGGCCCATTTGTTAAAGCAAGATTTGTATTATTGTAGTTTGAGCAAAATTCCATTTTTAGTAGCATTCTTTGATGCACTTGGGTTGACTAAGAAGTGGGCAATGGTTACAACCCTAGTTTGGCAATGGCAATCAATTACAATAATAAAGGGTACTATTCTTTTCTTAGAGATGATATTAAAGGAAGATTCATCCAAGAACTTGGGATCCTCCCATCATTTTTGAATTTTTGTTAAAGGACTTCATGGGTGGCCATTTTTTTGTAGGTGACTAGATCTAATTTGTTGGTAGTCCTTAAAGATGGATTGGAATAGAGTTGTGGATTATTTCCTTTCAGCAATGCCTTGTCTACAAGGGGAAATAATGGCAAGATTATTCCCAATAGTTAAATTACAAAATATATGGATACTATTATTTTTCTCATGTTGTGTGTGTGGGGATGAGCTATTAGGTTTAGTGCATTGTTTCCTCTCATGCCTCAATCTTACAAAGATACAACTAATCCTAAGGTTACATCTTCATCAACTCAATGTTTAGTTTTTCCTATTCCATATGTTGTTGATAAGCTACATGAATTGCTAGAATTGGAGATAAAGCATTTAAAATTTAATGAACTCTTCATATCCCTTAAAGCTAAATCAATAATGATTAGATTGGTCAAACCTCAACCAACCTCAATCAAATGCTTTGCACTAGTGGATTCATTCCAATTGGACTTGGCATTGTGAAATTTATTGTGCTCCAAAGTGTATTTTGTTGTTCAACTTGATACTTCTAATGGTTATAAAAAATTATTTGTCATGGTCCCTAGTTTTAGGGCAAAGTGAAGATCTGTATTACCCCTTGGTTTCCATATTTTTATCCTGCTTCAATAGTTGTATTGAAAATGTTAGTTTGGGTTAGACTCCCAAATTTGGCTCTTTCATTTATGCATCTTTTAGCATTTAAAGGCATCATAACTGATCTAGGTGGAATAAATTACGATATGGAGTAGATTGCATAAGCTTCTTCACACATTCTCAAATTTGTGTGGAGGTTGATCTTAGCAAAGTTCTTCTAGATAGAATTGTACTAAAACTTTGCAACTTTAAATGTATGACTTTTAATTATGAAAATACAACAATTTGCTTTCATATTTGTTATGATAAAAGACATTTATAGCACTCATGTCCTCAAGCCCTATGGTACTCCAAAGATGAAAAAGGAACATCCTTTAAATAAAAAAGTTGGCAGCATTATGAACCTCCCCTTGTGAATGATATAAAGATGATAAGAGCTCAACAAATTTGCAGGTTTCATTATTTGAATTTACCATCTCTTATCTACACTTGAAGATTACATTAGATAAATGACTTGTTGAGGAATGGGATCTAAGAGTTGAGACCAAACTTTTAATTATATTAATGTCCATGGATGACCATCGTTCAAGTGAATGGAGAATTATAAAGTATATTACAAATAGTCAAGTCGAATTTAAAGTGACTTGCAAAATTATGCTCCAAAAAGGCCTTACTTGTACCTAAAAAATTTGAAACCTCCTTACCTCCTTCAAAAGTCTTGTCCTTGAGAATGTATTCATCCTGCTCTTGGACCATCTCCCCAAGATTTTTATGCCTTCCAGAAATTATCATTGCTAAATCTGAATTTCATATTTAGTGATGAGCATGGACAAGGGTCGGGCTTTGAAACCCTCAATATCTATAGGAAAGTTTGTCAGCCACCAAAATTGATCAAAAAATAGTTTTTCTTATTATCTTCTTATCTAACAAAACCTTATTTAACAGAACTCACAAGTAATTTTATATCCATCCTTTGAACCCAATAGTAATTATGTATTTCAATAGCAAAGAAGTGAACAAAGTGATGTGTTTTACATGAACAGTTACATTTCTTGCCAACGGCACAATACTTAAGGTTATATTTTTAAGTGATGGGGAACCCATTAGAAACCCCTTCAGCATGGTAGAGCATTCTTCCCAATTCAATAACATCACCCTAGGTGGACAGCCCAACTAAAGAAAACATACAGGCACATACCGCGACCATAAGTACACAAATTCAAAACAAACAATTACATAATTTGTTGGAATGGTACGTAGTTAAAAATAATGGAGAAATGGTTATATGGTTGTAACATATCTCCTTAGTTTAGGATTAGTTCCTAGAGTTTAGGAGGTTGTTTACAACTACCTATTTTTCAGTAATGTATTTAATATTGTAATATTCATCTGATGTAATGTAGAGTGAACGTGAGAGAGAGTCTCCTCTTTGCTTGAGTGCAGTCTCCTAGGTGTCATACACACCTGTGAGATGCAACTCCTTCATTTAATCCAAAGTGTGATTTTTATCTTGGTATCAGAGCTCAGGATAGAGATAGCCTCAATTTTTTTTTAGGGATGTATCATTAGTTACATTTCTGTAGTGGTAGGAGTACATGTAAATGTGTCTGTGTGATCAGGTAGAACTGCAGTAACACCTGGAGTGAAGGATCTCAGATGACTAATCATCTATGAGCCGGAGAAAAGGTTGAGCAATTGGCACTTATTTTTTGAAGACAGTCAAGCCAATCTAGAATAAAACAAATTGGCGCTGCTTTGGGGCTGAAAAGCGAGCCATGAAAATTATAACTAAATTGGCGCAGATCTGTGGCTGTTAAGCACGAGAATTTTTATTTTTTACAATTGGCGCAGATTTTTAGCTATTCAGAGTGCCATAGAGCTAACCTCTTTCTCTCTGGAAATCTACAATTTTTTGTTGCAGATCAGGAGTTGTCCGATGGTGGCACGTGGATATTTCTGCTCAGTGGCAATAGATTTGATTTTCCCGGTGGTGGCGAATTGGGGTTCCGTGATCGGACCTGCCCGATGGTGGCGAATCAGAGCTCTATGATCTGCTCGGTGGAAGCAGATCGGTGTTTTTCCTGGTGGTGGCACAGTGCAGCGCCTTGATCTGTTCAGTAGAAGCAAATCGTCCTTGCCCAGTGGTGGCGTGTTGGAGCTTGCTTGTTGATCTGCTCGGTGGCAGCAGATCGGACTTGCTCGGTGGTGGCACAGTGAAGTTCCTAATCTGTTCATTGGCAGCAGATCGGACTTGCCTAGTGGTGGACGATTGGAGTGTTCAGTTGGACGAAAATGAACAACAGTTTGGAATCATACCTCCACGAGTCTGGCAAGCTCGATGGAACGAACTTCTCTAACTGGAAGTTCAAAATGCAAACTTTGCTGGAGAGTGTGAATGCATGGTTGATTGTCTTGGGAACTGAGCAGAGAATTGGAACACCGACCCAAGAACAAGACTGGGATAAGAGAGAAACAAAGGCGAAAGTCATACTGAAGATGTCTATCAAAGACAACATTATCCACCATATCAGAGATTGCAAGTCGGTCGGGGATATATGGAACACAATCAAGAATCTGTACGAGACATAGAACACAAATCGTGTTCTGGCACTCAAGGGAAAATTGTTTGCATTAAAGATGGATGAGAATGAATCCGTTGGTGGATTCATGACCAGAGTCAAGGATCTGAGAGACAAATTGGGAGCCATTGGAGAGAAGGTATCAGATTCAGATCTGGTTACACTTACACTGAACAAAATGACCGATGAATATCAGACATTCATCTCAGGGTTGTCAGCGAGAGAGAAAGCCCCCTCATTTGATGACCTGACAGCGATTCTGCTCCAGGAGGAGGAACGAAGACAGAATCTGAAAACTCAGAACAATGACTTAGCTTTGATGGCGAAGAGGCGACAGTACAGAGGAAAGAAGCACCAACACCAACATCAGCATCAGAAACCGCAGCAGTAGAAGCAGAAAGGGGCCAACTCTTTTCAAAAGAAATCATGCAGAGGTATGACTGATAATTATGTTAAGAGATGTTTTTACTGTGGGAAGCCTGGCCACCAGATTAAAGAATGATATAAGAGGCAGGCGGATGAAAGAAAAGGCAAACAGAAAAAACATCAGGGGTGTTTTTCTGGAGAAGAGGATGACCACATCCATGATCTTTGATTATTCACAGTCGACTGTGCACTTTCAAAATCAAAAGGAGATGAGGATAATATATGGTATGTCGATTTTGGCGCATCCTCGCATATGAATGGTAAGAAAGATTGTTTTGAGTTTCTTGAAGAGTCTGCATGTGGATCAAAAATTTACTTAGGAGATGACAGTGGGTATGAGATCAAAGGTTGTGGGGATATTCCTATGAAGCTACCTAGTGGTGACATCAAACATCTCAAAAATGTTTTATATGTTCCAAGAATTAAAAAGAATTTGATCTCTATCTCTATGATAACAGACCAGGACATGCATGTGCAATTCTTCAAGAATGGATGTGTCATTCAGAATAGCCAATTGGAGGCAGTTGCAACAGGAGTATGCGTGGGGAATTTATACAGACTGGATGCAAGGAGCATGCCACGACAAGCGATGGTTGCAGCAACATCAACAGCCGAAAATCTCTGGCATCAGAGATTTGGACATCTCAATTTACAAGATCTCATCTTACTCAGAAAGAAAGGTATGGTTGATGGTCTTCCTGCGTTACATAATATCAAACTAGAATGTGATGGATGTGCATTAGGGAAGATGCATAGAGATGAATTCCCTTTGCATGTTAACAGAAGAGAAAGAGACATCCTAGAACTAGTGCATACAGATATTTGTGGACCTATGCAAACTAGGTCTTTAGGAGGTGCATACTACTTTCTACTTTTTACAGATGACTGCACTAGGTTCTCTTGGGTATATTTTTTAAGCAAAAAGAGTCAATCTTTCCGATACTTTAAAGAATTTAAATCTATGAGAGAGAACCAAACAGGAAAGAAGATAAATATTCTCCGCTCGGATCAAGGGGGAGAATACAGGTTAGGTGTGTTCATGAACTTCTGCAAGCAACATGGGATTATACAACAATTCACAGTGCCACACACTCCACAACATAATGGAGTAGCAGAATGCAAGAACAGGACCCTTGTGGAGTCCGCGAGAAGTATGCTTCAAGGTAAGGATATTTCTAATGGTCTTTGGGCAGAAGCCATTAATACTGTTGTTTATTTGAAGAATAGAAGTCCCAACAAATGTCTAGGCTTCAAAACCCCCTTTGAAGCATTGTTTGGACTCAATCCAGTAGCCGGTCGTTTAAGAATATTCAGATCTAAAGCTTTTGCTCATATACCAAAAGCAAATAGGAAAAAGCTAGACCCCAAAGCCTTGAAATGTATATTTGTAGGATATGGCACAGAGTATAAGGCATACAAGTTATATAATCATGTGACTCATAAAGTTTTTGCAAGCAGAGATGTCATTTTTCATGAATAGATAGAAGATGGAAAGGAAGACTCTAACAATAACAGCCACATTCCATTCCTGATAGAACTGAACAGTGAAGAAGAAGAAGAACAGGAGCAAGAGCAGGAGCAGAAACATGAAGAAGTAGTAGCAGATAGTGTAATAAGTGATGATGCAAGCCCAAAGAGTGCTG
>APFE030361947.1:8084-58419 GCA_000404065.3 Pinus taeda
TTAATTTTAATGAATGTGTAAAAATGATTGATTAGTGCTTTTTTGTTTTATTTATTAGGGGCTTCCATGTGGTACTTAGCTTAAGGCCATCATCTCTATTCATGTTATTAGAGGTTTTTTCGATTTCTATAGCTTCCTTCACCCTTCTTTTTAAGTAATGGTCTTCTTTATGAATTAATCTTGCCTGTTCTATGCAGATATAGTGTGAGGACGAACATGCATGCTTAGCTAGACCTGATTTTTCTGATCTATTTTTTGAAATATCATTAATATGTTCTCTTAACCTAATGCCGAATGATCTTCCTGTTTCCCCTACATATATTTTACCATAAGAACAAGGTACTGAGTAAACACCTTTGAGATTTTTTGGGTCTATTAGGTCCTTGGCGGAGCTTAGCATGTTTTTGATGGTGTTAGGGGGTGTGAAGGCCACCATAATGTTATGTTTGGTGAGAATTCTGGATATTTTGTCTGTGGTGCCTTTAATATAGGGTAAGGAGATTCTAGGGTTTTCTAGGGTTTTTCTTTTTTGGTTATTGGTTGTGGATTCTTTGATAATTTTATGGATAACGTTTTTGTCATAGCCATTGTTTATGAAAAATTTGTAGAGGTGGTTGAGTTCTTCTTCTAAATGTTCAGGGTCTGAGATTCTTGAAGCTCTGGTAGCTAGGGTTTTGATGACACCAACTTTTTGCTTCGGGTGGTGGTGGGAATTTGAGTGAAGGTATTTGTCAGTGTGAGTTTGCTTCCTGAAGACTTGGTGGCTTAGCTTGCCATTTTTCTTAGTGAGGAGGACATCTAGGAAGGGGAGCTAGTTGTCTTTTTCAATCTCAATAGTGAATTTAATGTGTTCTGAGAGGCTATTTAAGTGGGATAAGAATTCATTAAGCTTCTCTAATCCATGTCTCCATTTGGCAAAAATATCATCTACAAATCTTTTCCATTCATCAGGGGTGAAGGGGAAAGATTTAAGGGCCTTTTGTTCGAAGTGTTCCATGTATAAATTGGCAATTAGAGGGGATAAAGGAGATCCCATGGCAACTCCATGAGTTTGTTCATAGATTCTTCCTTTGAAACTGAAGTATGAGGATTTAAGGCAAATGGTTACTAGATCCACAGTTTCTTGGTCTGTTATATGCTTCAAAACTTCTATGGCTTCATCTACAGGAATCTTGGTGTAGAGAGAGACAACATCAAAGCTGACAAGGAGATCATTGTCGTTAATTTCAAGGTTTTTGATCCAATCAATGAAGGAGGTGGAATATTTGATGTAAGAGGGAGAGTTACCTGATAGAGGTCTAAGCTTGTTAGCAAGGAATAACGGCTAAGTTCAATTACCTAAGTAGTAAAATTAAAAGCAACTTTATTCGAGTCATACTGTCTTTTGGGAATAACGGCTAAGTTCAAACCCTTTGTTTTCTTAGCTTCAATTTGGGCATGTTTATAGTCATGAAATTAATAAATGCCACAACAAACAAGAAAGGCAGGTCATAACTGTTTCTTGGCGTCTTTGAGATTTTTCGTAACTCCTTTCTCAACTGTCTCATAAGATATTTCCCTAGCCAATAGTTTGTCTAGGACATAAAGAGGAAGGACATGCGGGTCAGTAATTCTACCAAAAACCCTAATGCATGTGAACATTTCTTCCCCAAACCAACTGCCAATTGAATTTAAATCAATACTAGCCTCCTCGGACAATCGGGGAGTTGGTCTATTAAAAATGGCCTGGTGAATGGGTAAGATGAAACCATGACAAATTTTGTAGAAATGATTCTTATATTGGGTCTTCCACAAGAATTTATGGTAAACATGGATAGGGGTTGGGTCCTAGATTTTCCATTGCCATCCCATGATGGGAAAATCGGAATTGAAACAAATGGTATTGACTATATAGGCACTCATATAAAATGGGGGAACAACTTGGGTGGAAACATACCTGTTTTTCCTATAATAAAGTATTTGGATGGCCAGTTTATCTGATAGGATATCAGCCCAATCCATCACAAAAGTGTTCAATGCTGCTTCTATTAATGGAACCATTTCAATGGAAAAATTAGTAGTTTTGGAGCTTCCAAATAGTATACACATCATTGTGGCAACATAACAATATGGGGATGCTAGGGAGTCCATAGAATACATACCGGATGATTCGTGCTTGTGTTTGCTAGGGAAGTGCCTCCATTGTCTGATAGGTTCCAACTCTATTTGATTTTCCTTCGAGAAAGCTTCAAGGAATGATTTATTATAGTACTTCTGAGGCTCTGGAAAATGATACATTTTCTTCAAGTCTTCAGGCTTGAAGGATCCAAACATCCTTACGTCAGCTGCGAAGAGCGTCTTGTCCATTATATTGAGGCTTTCAATTACCCATTTTACCATATCATTATCTAGCAAAACCTTTAGGCGAGTCGCTATTCGATGAAGAAAAGAATTGGCTAAATCACCAAGTGTGTTTTCTGACTCTGTAGGTTCATCATCTGTTGCATGTCCTTTCGTTACCTTTGGCTTTTCCATTTCTAACATATCATATATGCATTTCCATGAATTTTTCCCACAATATTGACATGTAGTATTCGAGATCAACACAATTTTTTCTGGTCCTTCCGCCACTGCAGGGGGAACTTTCGTCTTTCGAGCTTTCTTTGACATTTTCGCTGGCTGCATACTTCCAAATTCAAACTACAGGAATGAAACAGAGGACAGTGATAGGCTAAAACTTTCAGAGCAAATAATTCTTGTAAAGATAATGTTGAGATTAGTAGAGACGAAAATCAGAGCAGGAGCATTTGATGCAAAATATGTCGTATTGTAAATTTAACAGGAAGGATGAAATCTTGAAGGACCGCAATCATAACTATTTTTAATGTTTTGTCGTAACCAACAATGTGAAACTTTAATGCTCAATGAATAGATCACATCGCAGTTTTCAAAGGTCTTATTAGAATGTGTGCCATAAACTTTCCGGTTTTGCGATGAGTGATTTCAATATAGTATTTTAATATTTAAGGAGGAATTGCATATCGCAAGTCGGGAGTTATGAGTGCCATGTTCTAAGAGTCTTTCGAATTTCCGTGATTGTGATAAGTGATGACCTGGCATATAGAGTTGGGAAAATACTCATTTAACTTGCCTGGATCATGTTTTCCCTTAATTATTATTAAACCACTTTATTATTATTAACATCGCATTGCATGTCCCCGAGGTGAGTATCACTTGTTTCCGCGGGGATTGTGATATGCGATCAATGTATATTTCATTGCAAGTTTTTGGGGCTAGCTTCCTTTTGTTTTCGAGGTATGCGGAATGCGAGAATCATATCGCATCGCAAAGTTTTAATGGACCATTAAAACACATTTATTGGAATTGGCAATATGCGACATGCGATAGCTTTATCGCATCGCATGTTTGTCAATGGATTGTTTTTAGAAGATCTACAATTGAGACTTTCACATCACAACATGATTATTTGGATTAAATGTATCTTAGCCTTAAGCGAATGCGATTTGTGATGTTTGATTTTTTAGAAAGTTTTTTGAAGCACTTTTTTATTTAAAAAGCAAGAAACAAAGAAATGTATTTCTATGTAAAGGTTTTATTGCTTGTCACAAACTAAAGGGACCCTATTTCCTATTTATCATCTTAGAATAAGATTAAGAAAAATTTGAAATGGGGAGGGTTGTTGTATAGCACAACAGGACATTAAAGGATAACATCCAACATGAGGTTTGCCTTTGGGACCCTGATTAATTAGAGAAGGCATTCAGGTTGGCAAGAAAAATTGAAAGAAAAATTATGGCAACAAGGAAGCCTAACAATCACGACTATAAATATGGAAGTGTTGTTGCTCTTAGCATTCGACATCCTACAAGGTTGACACCACAACAATTGGAAGAAAAAAGAGAAAAATGGATTTGTTACATTTGTGATAGCAAATACACCAAAATGTCATAAGTGTGATGAGAAGAAATTGTTTTACATAGATTGTGAAGAGGAAGAAGAAAAGGAAGAAGAAACATCAAAAGAAGAGGATACACACTAGGAACAAAGCCGAGAGAAAGAAGTAATGAATTCAACCATATCTTGTAATGCATTGGTCGGAATAACCACTCCTCAAACTATCAAGATAGAAGGGCATATCAAGAAGAAAAAGTTAATAGTGTTGATTGATTCAGGAAGTAACCATAATTTTATTCATTGTAAGATATTGAAGGAATTGAATTGATTCCTATATCTAGCACCAAAGTGTCAAGTGATGGTTGCAAATGGAAGAACCATAAATTTCTCTGGAAAGTTCCATATTATCTAGCTATCCATGGGAGAATATGTGTTGAATAGTCCAATGCTTTCCATTCTAATGGGTGGTGTTGATGTTGTATTAAGAGTCCAATGGCTACAATCTTTCGGTACAATAGCTTTTACTTTTCAAGAACTTTTCTTGAATTTTTTTTAGAAGGAAAGGAAATTGAATTAAGGGGTATCGCAAGGAAACCGGGAAAGATAATAAGTTCTAATGGCATGCCAAATATTCTAAATAAAGAACAATGTGGTGTAATTGCACAATTATGTTCGCTAGAGGTTCCCACGTCGAAATCATCTATTTCTCCATATCTCCAAAAAGTCTTGAACAATCATTCCAAGGTATTTGAGACTCCCAAAGGCCTCCCACCTATTCGTGATCATGATCATGCTATTAATTTGATTCTAGGATGTGTTCCTCCAAACATAAGGCCTTATAGATATCCCTATGCCCAAAAGAGTTAAGTTTAACAAATGGTTGCAGAATTGCTAGAGGCTGGTATAATTCAACCTAGTCAAAGTTCTTTCTCTGCTCCAGTAGTATTTGTGCACAAGAAGGATGGATCATGGTACATGTGTCCAAATTATAGGGAGCTCAACAAGCTCACTAGTAAAGATAAATCTCCCATTCTTGTCAATGATGAATTATTGGATGAATTACATGGAGCAATTTACTTCACCAAGTTGGACCTTCATTCAGGATATCATCAAATCATAATGAAGACTAAATACATTCTGAAAACAACATTTAGAACTCATGAGGGTCATTATGATTTTTTGGTCATGCCTTTTGGCCTTACCAATGCACCTTCTACATTTAAACGTTTGATGAATTCCATTTTCAATCCCTTCCTTAGAAAATTTGTGTTAGTATTTTTTGATGATATACTAATCTACATCAAGTCTTGGAAGGATCATGTTCAACATGTTGATAGAGTGCTCAAACTATTGGAGGAGAAACAATTATATGCAAAATTCTCCAAATGTTTCTTTGGAGTATAAGAGGTGGAATATTTGGGTCATATTGTATCTCATGAAGGTGTTAAAGTAGACCCTAGAAAAATTAAATCCATTAAGGAATTGAAAATCCCCACATCCATAAAGCATTGACGATGATTTGTCAGGTTGACAGGGTATTATCGCAAGTTTGTTAAGAATTATGGGAGAATAGCATCACCTCTAACAACATTACTAAAGAAAGATGCATTTTATTGGAATCCAGAAGCAACGAACGCCTTTGAACATCTTAAAAGAATTGGTGTTGTTTTAATGAAAGAAGAAAGACTCACTACTTTTGAAAGTCATCCAATCAAAGGAAAGTATTTACACAAAGTTATTTATGAGAAGGAAATGTTGACAATACTACACGCACTTAAGACATGGCGACCTTACCTAATGGGAAGACACTTCAAAGTAAAAATAGATCATGATAGTATGAAATACTTTTTATAACAAAGATTATCTTCAAAAGAGCAACAAAAATTGGTCACAAATATGTTGGGTTATGACTTTGAAATCATCTACAAAAATCAGATGCACTCTGAAGAAAGGACGAGGATGTGGAAGCATTGCTTAGTGCCATTTCTATTATCTAACCAGATTGGATAAACAAAGCAAGAGATGAATGGAAGAATGATGAAGAAGTGTGGGCACTCATTCAAAAGATACAACAAGACCCCAATACATCTGATACGTTTAGCTGGAAAAATGATTCGTAATCGTACAAAGATTGTTTATACCTTTGTAAGAATTCCCAACTCAAACAAAATATTCTTATGGAATTGCACACCTCTCCCGTAGGAGGCCACTCAAGATTTTTAAAAACTTACCAGAGGGTTAAGAAAGAATTTTGTTGGGATGGCCTTAAGTATGATATACAAAATTTTGTGGAGGAATGTTTGGTTTGCCAACAAAATAAAGTTAAAACAATTAAGACCCCAGGTCTATTACAACTTTTATCCATTCCAAGTCAATGTTGGAGGAGGTTTCAACAGATTTTATCACAGGTTTACCCAAGTCCGAAGGAAATAGTGTCATCATGGTGGTATTTGATAGAATTACCAAGTATGCACACTTTTGTGCATTATCTCATCCATTTAAAGCTAATATAGTTGCTACTACATTTATGGAAATAATTCAAAAGCTACATGGAAACCCAAAGATTATTATAAGTGACAAAGATCCCATTTTCACTAGAAATTTTTGGACATAATTATTTTCTTGTCTGGGTACTTAGTTAGCTCATAGCTCATCTTATCATCCTCAATCTGATGGGAAAACTGAGATAGTGAACAAATGTTTGGAAGGATATCTTCATTGCTTTGCATCTGATAAACTGACACAACCGGTCAAATGGTTACCTCTGGCTGAATGGTGGTATAACACTTCCATACATAAGCAAAAATGACCCCATTTATGGCACTTTATGGATATCATCCGCCATCCATCACATCATATTTAAGAGAAAATTCTAAGGTTCAAGTAGTGGAAGATAACATCGAGCATCAAAAACAAGTTCTCCAACTCTTAAAGGATAACATCACTTTGCCACATAATAGAGTGAAACAACAAGAATATCAACATTGCAGCGAAATGATTTTTGATGTAGTTGACTCGATATTTCTACGGCTAAAACCATTCAAACAAATGTCCCTTAAGCAAGCTGAGAAGGATAACAAATTATCACAAAAGTATTATGGTATGTATAAGGCATTGCAAAATATTGGTAAAATGGTATACAAATTGGAGCTTCCTACAACTTCCTAAGTGCACCCAGTTTTCCATGTTTCATGCTTAAAGAAGGTTATAGGTGACAAGGTCCTAGTTCAAACAATATTGCCAAAACTTGACGAGGAAGGAAAATTCATATTGGAACCTGAAGCAGTCACAAAAACAAGAACTCGACAACTATGAAATCGATCAATTTCAGAGTATCTCATCAAGTGGAAGAACTTTCCTGTTGAAGATTCCACATGCGAGGATGAGAATTTTATATAGATGCATCCAAAATACTCAAGCATTGAGGACAACACTTTTCTGAAGGAAAGGGGCATGTTAGTTCCCTATAATACTAGTGTATTCTATTATTATTATTGTCATTTTAGCCCCTTATTTTTATTGTTGTGATCATGTTGTCCCCATATTATTATTATTGTGCCCCATAGAAGCCCACTATTGTTATTGTTGTGCCCTTACATTATTATTGTTATTTCGGCTTTGATTATATTGTGACCCCTTAAACTCCTATATATATAAAGGAGGCATTTTCATTTGTATCATCCAAGAATTGTTCATTTGTGTAATGTAAAGGAGTTTTCCCCCTCAAAGGGGTTGATTTTGAAGTCGTTACTCTATTTTTTCTTCTATTTTGTGAGCTGGTTGCATAACATTGTTGCGCTTGATTTGCGATTTTGATTGTGTCTTGTGCATAACTATGCCACTTTGTTGCAGTTTCATATTGCTTTTGGTTTTCATTGTCTTCTTGTTGTTGCTTCCATTCTTTCCTTTCATTGTTTTGAGTCTTGGGAATTGACTGGGAAAGAGGAAAGTTAATGGGGCTTGGGGAGAGATGTATGGTACCTAACATGTAATGTAAGACACAGATGAAGCTCAATGCATGAATAAGCACAACGGAAGGTAAGACTACGACAGTCAGTTGAATTGGTTGGGTCCATTGTGGTAAATGGACAGTGGTAGTAAAGTCATGAGAAAGGTAACCAAAAAGGTAAAGTAAATGGATCTGAGGCATCAGATGCCTTAACTATGTTGGGAACAACTATTCTTAATGTTGCGCATGTGTTGCATGAATAAAGGAAGTTCTCTTAAACCTTAACCTTGATATCTAGTAATTATGTTATGATCATGATTATGTTGATGCTTATATATGTATACATGTAGGTGTGTATATATTTCATGTTTGATAGGGTCATCATGGATCATGACTATTAACGCTAACATTTATGTGTATATATATGTATGTATGCATATCATTGTCTGACATGATCATGATTATTTATGTTAATGTTTGCATATATATAATATATATATATATATATATAATATAATATAATAAATATATATATTATATATATATGTATGTATGTATGTATGTATCAATGTATCTATGTCAATGTCTGACAGA
Source organism: Pinus taeda (assembly GCA_000404065.3). Taxonomy (NCBI): domain Eukaryota; kingdom Viridiplantae; phylum Streptophyta; class Pinopsida; order Pinales; family Pinaceae; genus Pinus; species Pinus taeda. Next base: position 16,522 of record APFE030361947.1, read on the forward strand.
TCATCAAGAATTGTTTTGGTGGCAGAATGATTTCTTACACAGGCGAATGACATGAAGAGGTTCCTGGTCTCGCGAGGAATCAAGTGGAAGAATATTCATGAAAAATATATGAGGTTAGTATCATGTGAATATGAATTTATATGCTTGCATTATGCCTATGTTTATGTTATGACAGGTAACACTGAAGGATACATCAACAGAATGAAAATCAATGTGGTCCGCGACATGCTAAGACAAGCATGGATAAGACACTGGAAGTAAGGTTTCTTGGTAAAGACAATGCGGTTTTGAATGTGTGTTACTATTGTTGTGCACATGTTGTATATGTTGTACATGTTGTGTTTGTGATGTTGTGTGCATGCAATGTGGTGTATATTTAGTGTGTGTACCTGTTGTTTATGCAATGTTATGTACAGGGTACTAGTGCAGATAGTGTTGTATGAATGTTGAATATTCAGTGCTGGGTATAGATGGTGCTATGTACATGTTGGGTATATGTTGTTGTGTATATATTGTACTCTGTGCATGATGGATATGCGATGTTGTATGCATATGGTGCTCTGCACATACGGGATATGCGGTGTTGTGTACAGATGATGCTATGTACGTGTTGGATATGTAGTGCTATGTACATGTGGTGTTGTGTGCATGTTGTACATGTGGTGTTATGTACAAATGGTGTGGTGTACATGATTGTATAAGTGGTGTTGTGTGCATGTGGTTTTGTGTACATGTTTTACAAGTGGCACTGTGTACAGGTGGTGTTGTGTACATGTCATGCATGTGGCACTATGTACATGTGGTGTCGTGTACATGTTGTGCATGTGTTACTATGTACATGTGGTATTATGTACATGCTGTAAAAGTGGTATAGTGTACATGTGGTGTTGTGTACATGTTCTGCAGGTGCTGCCTTGTGATGTGATGTTGTGCACGCGTTGTGCAGGTGGTGTAGTGTACATGTGGTACTTTGTACATGTTGTACATATGGTACTGGTGCCTGTGTGGTATTGTGTGCATGTGATACATGTTGTGTTAAGGGCATGTGGTACTAGGTATGTGCCTTATATAGGTGCATGTATTGTGTGGTGTTGTACATCAGGTATAGATGTATGAGTTGTGTTGTATATTGGGTGTATGTGTATGCATTTGTGGTGTCACACGTTGTGTGTGGATGTATGTCTTGTGATGTAAATTGTGTACGTATACTTGTTTTTTTGTGTCATACATTAGGCATAGCAGTATGTATTATGTTGTGTTATGCAATGGGTGTAGGTGTATGTATTGTGTTGCGCACTGGGTGTAGGTGTATGCATTGTATGTCAGGTGCGGATGCATGTATTGCATGGTGTTGTATGTCGTGTGTGGATTGTAAGGGTGTGATTTACACTATGTGTGTGCACATGGTTGAGAAGAAAGCGCTGAGTTTTGTCAGGTGTGACAATAAATCTAGTGTGTGTACAGAAATAATAAAGGCAAAAGTAAGGATCAATTAAAGGATAAGTATCAGTATATTATTTCAGTTTTATTATGCATGTGATTTATGATTCTGGTATATGATGACTATATGTGATCTATGATTCTAGTTTATGATGGTTACATATGATTTATGATGTTGATCTATGTTGGTTGTGTTTTGAGCTAACTAGATGTGATATGTTTATACATGATGTTTTGATCAAACAATTAATTTGACTCGTTATGACAGGAAGCGAACAAAATTGCAAGTATACCTTATTAATAAGCTACCAATAAGGTATGATGTGAATTTATTTTGATTTATTTTAAATCTAATGGAAGTTATGTGCTTGGAATAGGAATGCGTGAACATACCCAATTGGATGGTTGAAATCGACTACAAGAATTGGTAGTAGCAGCCAAATAAATTGAACAGGTAGTAGTACGTTGGTAAAGCATTCAGGAGCAGGGCCATTGTGGGACACTAGTACCCAATAGTGACCATTGATTTCCATGAGAATGTTATGACCGGTATGATGGTTTTAAGGCAGGTATATGCCATGGTTGTTTGAACTTCTGATGCGAGGAAGAATTTCCAAGGGATGGACTTCCCGGGATGGGGGTGCCAGCGGAATTGGAAGGTGAGTGACTACATAGAAGGGATTGACCAGATAGCCCGAGGGACTGTGTAGCAGAGAAGGGAAGGTAGGGGATATATTTTTTATGGTCATTATAATTGCTAGATGGAATCATATACGCATTGGAAATTATCCCTAGAACAATGAGATGGTAACTGTTCACTGAGAGGATAGGTGGCACGAGATTATAGTGTTGGACATTATATGCAAATTTGATTTTGCAGTGGATTCTGGACTTCCTGGACAGGAGGCGAATCCTGGTATGACTTTGAGGGTGGAGATGTGAGTCTCCAGATTCCCTTTTTGATTGATATAGGCATCATATTATCTTATTTGTTGGTTTAGCAAATGTGCATATGTGTATATGTGGTTATTGTAAATACCGTAATGAGTTCTGTTATAAAGCTCCACTATGTGGTATGTTGTCATGATTTTTTGAGAAGGTATTTCATTATAAATATTGCAACGAGCTATGTTATAAATATCCATGGGCAGTATGTTTTTTTTTCAACAATCTTGTTGGTTATAGGTGTCATTGAACACTGAGGAAGGTGTTCCCCCAAGGGGGAGGGTTCTATAATATCCCTGGTAAAAATTCCATGTAAAAATATATAAGACCATAATTAATGGGACACATATTCCAAGTTGAATGTTGCGTAGGACATCCTGGTGTGGGTGTCCATTTGGTTGTTTATGGCTAAGGAAATTCGCAAAGGAAATGGTTAAGGCTTTGTTGGCAAGGGAAAATGGAATTTTTGGCACAATTATTTATGATAAAATGGAAATTAGGACAAAAAGAAGGTGAAAGGTCACAGGTTGCATGTGAGGAGGAAAATGAAGGAAAATAATGGAAAATGAATGAAATAGAGGCCTCATTGATAAAAAGGATTATGAGGATCAGTGGTCAAGGTTTGATTAGTTCGATTTTGGATATCTCTCATTACTCTCTCTCTCTCACTCTTGGACACTTGGAGTTTCTTGGAAGCACTTTGGCATTGGATCAAGAAAGGCAAAGAAGGCATGCGGAAGAAAATATCAAGCAAGGAAAGGTAGGATCAAGGAGATACATTAGGTTTCATTGAAGGTATCAACTTGCATGTGTAATTTCTTTGCTAGATTTGACATGCATGGGATTGCATGTGTTTCTTTTCTAACATGGAATGGTTTTTTCCAGGTGTGACAGTATTTTCAAACTAGCCTTTTCATTTCGTGATAGCTTTGATGAGATAGGTTCTCTCATTTTTTTATATGGGATGGTCAGATTAGATTTGAAGCTGAGTGGGGTGGATCTCTGAATTGACAAACACATGGTCTAGTGGTCCCTGAGCCAGACTGAGGATCACGAAGCCACAGGCCTAGTAACCCCCGAACTAGACTATGGGTTGTAGTAAAGCTAGATTGTGTGCCTCGGTGGGACCAGGAATCCTTTTCGGTGAATGGCGGGATATATGATAAAGCCGAGAGATGAATTTTATCGTCGTTGGGCCTAGTGGTCCCGGGATGGGACACACAGTAAAGCCTAGAAAGTATATCTCGGTATAGGGCCTAGTGATCTCTCGATCAGACTGTGGATGCACAGTAAAGCCTAAGAGAGTAGGAGGCACTCAAATTCCTCATGGTGTAGGCAAAGAAATTTGGTGGCATCCATGTTGATTGGTGTTTTTTATGTGTCCCACATTCATGCTTGGAATATGGCACTGGGGTGATTGTATGAAGAGAGAATTGGCTCAACCAATCTATGATTGGGTGGAACGTGGTAGTCCCATCTCCAGTTTGTTCATTGTAGTCATTAATGAGAAATTTATTTCCTTGATTTCTGTGTGTAAATTATTGATGTATATGTGGATTTTGATGGTTGATATGTTTAAGGTATTTGTATTCCTATTATGTTGGTTATATGTACATTTTATGACAACAACTATGTATGGCTCTCAGCATGCTTTTACTTGTATATGAACGAATAATGCGTCTATGACCTAATAGAGGATAATGCAACAATTTACATGAGGGAACAATAGTTCATACCGATTCTCAGATAAGTATGAGATCCCTACACTTAATTATGTTGTTTGCACTTGTAGGTTACATGGTGGTGATATGTTTGACAAAATGGATATCATGGTGATTAGGGGTCTGGTTATGGTTTTGTTCCATTTATTTATTTTGCATCATTGTTTCCCTATATTTTCATTGATTCTAAGCTATCACTCCATTCTGGGCAGTGGCCTGGGCTCTGGGTTTGAAAAAGTAGCTTGAATGTTGAAGTCGCTGACACAAAACTAGCAATTTTGGTCTCTGGTCACTGGCAGTAAAGCCTATGAGAGTGACTGTAGGTTGTTGGTCGCTCCCTTGCCCATAGCATGAGAGTGACTATAGCCTAAGAGATCCAAAACAGTAGTGGGACCTAGGGACATGTTGTCTAAGTGGTTGCCTTGTCTCCTGAGGGTTATGTTGATGATGTTGGATGATTGTGTGCGGTGTTCCGTTGATTCCACTTCCTTAAGGTCACATAGGAGGTTGAATTTCATCGTAGTAGAGTCTCATCTCATGTTCACCCTAGTTGGCATGGCTACTTGGGTGGATGTGGGAGGAGGGTGTTACAGTACTTGCATGCAACATTATGTAAGCTTGACAGATGGATATTGACATACACTTGTCGATCCTGTAGATCTTCCCTAAAGTCCCCTGCAAATATATCCTTGATTTCCTTCCATGATGACTTAACACCCTTCTCAATGAACATTTGAGTGTTTGCATAAACTGGAAAATCCACTAACACCTTCTCAACTTCTTCCCCAATGTTACTCTCGATAGTATCTTTTGATGCAACTCTCTTGGAAGCCATGTTACCTATAAATATTGGAGAGTTTCTCAATAAATTTTGTACCTGGAGACAAAGAGGACACCCATGGCATGAAAATATTAGCGTGAAATTGAAAGAACTTCAAGAATAGACCAAACAACAAACTGGGCAACTGCTGGGAAGAATTGCATAATCTTGGCTCTCATAGGTGACTGAATGCTAGTTAGTCCTCCGCATTGTGTAGTCCCAACTGCCAATGGGGGGTGTTTCTAACTATAACTACGTAATGCATAGTTCAGTCAGGCTTATGCCAGCTGGGGTTGTGCATTGTGCAATCCCAATGGCCAAGGCTTAGGGCTGGCTCATGGAACAACATAGTGCGAAGTTGGAGCCAGGCCTTGGAAGCCTCTGCACAATTCCTGGAGCCAAGGCAGATCCTTGAGATCCATACATGCACAACGCATGCCATGGAGGAGAAAGATTCAGGCCAAGGAAGCCCAAATTTTCCCAATGGAAACATGAAAATGAGCATATTTAAAGGTGGAAGTGAAGGTGGGTGCATATCTGGGTGAATGATGATGCATAAAAACAAAATGAGTGCAAGAACCAATCAACCTGAAGAACCATGAAACATGTGGAGAGAGTCACCACAACGACGCCTGTCAGTGCAAAAATTGGGTTATGCACGCGATGCTTGGGAAAGGCAATGAAAAACTTAAAAAAACACTTCTACAAGCTAAAAAAAATAAAAACGTTAGTGTTCATCCAATAAAATGGGTCAAACAACACTCACAAAAGCCACGCAAACAAAAGCGACTAAAAAAGAATCAAAAAACTAGAAAAGCAAGACTTACCCGAAAAAGCTACGACGACTGTGTCGAAGGTTCCTAGATCTCCTAGGGAATGCCAGAGCTCCAAGATTGAATTTGAAAATGAGCTCTAGCGGCATCCATTAAATAGATTTGGTCGATTTAGGGTTTATGACGTAAAGGTCAAAAATCTAGGAAAAAATGACACTTGGCAGCAATTTCCAAAAATAACTCAAGCGCAATTCCAGATTGCTAAAATAGATCCCTATTTTTTATGGATGTTTTTTCACTTTTTTCTTTTTTCTTATTTTTTTAGGAAAAAGCTACCATGAATTCCTAGAGAGATTGTGTAGTTTCGAGGAGAACTGGACAACTCATTAGCTCATGCATTAGGCAACTGCTGAGGGAAAGCTTCTGTGCAATTCCTGGGCTGAGTGGCCCAGGCTGCCTCTCATGCTCTGCGCAATTTCCCAACTGAAGGCAATTTGTTAGCTGGCTTTGCGCAATTTTGGAGTTGAAGGATCATTGTTGGCTTGGACTGCATAATTCTCGAGAGAAAGGCTAGTTTCCCTCAAGGATTGTGCAATTCACTAAGGCGAGCCTAGAACCAAGTTGAAAACAAGTCAAGAGATTAGCTTGCGGTTTAGACAATAAGAGAAAGTTATAAAACACAAGCCATAAGTAGAAGATAAAGCTCAATCAAATCACAAGCACCTAGGTCAGTGTAAGATGAGCTACTATGATTTTAGGAGGGAGGATCCAAAACGAAGCATAGGCAAAATTTTGGAGGGTGGTTGTAGTTGCTACAACATTGGTGACACACTAGTAGAACTCCATCTCTCTATATGGGCCTCGTCTCGTGTAATGTGATTCTAACTCTTTTGGAAGTATTGTTCGATTCTTTGATCATCATGGCTTCTTCACTAGCTTGAGTTAAAGATGTAGTGCCTGCCATTCCCTTTATCGGAAACACACATACCAAGCCAAGTCAACTGGTATGTTTCGATTCAGGATGAGACGTATATTGATGCACAAGTAATATAGATTGTTAGAGTTTTAGTTTCATCCCTTGTGTTTCTCCACTACCAGTAGGCCTGGACAGTACCCCGACAGATTCACTTTAGGAACAAAAGAAGTTCTCTATTTCCAACAAGTTTGGACAATACCCTGATGGAGTTACTTTCTTCACCTCCCTGTAGAGGAACCCTTTCTCTTCTTTCCCCTTTATTTTATTTTTTCATTTTTCATTTTTTTTCATTTTCATGAACTGTTCATAGGCACTTATTTATTTCATGAGGTGGAGGAGGGGTCCTGACTTATTGAGAGCAAAAGAGGTTGTTCCTTCAAATAAGGATGCTTATATATACCTCTGACATACTTGTTAAGGTTTTCCCCCTTCACCTTACTCTACTTGACTGAGTTGACAAGGTTTAACCAAATATAGAAAACCGATTAGAGTATGTAGTACTAGTTAAAATTGCAAGCATTGTGATTTCACCAAGACTCACTCTGAAAGGAACGTATTTTCCATCAGGGTATCATTGACTAGAAGAATCACAATATCTACATAAAGAGAGGTAATATAAAGATAACCAAATGTTGATAGTTGTACAAGTCATCCTGTATTTCACCTTGCTTGTCTCAAGAAGCCAAACATGATTTCATGGGAAACTAATCCTACATGTGCATAAACAAAGAAGAAAGCAAAGGAAAGAAGTAAGATGAAGCAAAACAAAACAAGAAAGCAAACACTACTCCTACTCCTAAGCTAAGTAGAGTATGGGCCAACTCACGTGAAGTGATATTTCCAATGCAGCGATTGGCATATTGGTTGACCCATGTAAGTGACGACGTGACTTACAAGAAATATATTCAAGCAAACCAATAAACAATAAATATAAAAAAATGCAAACCAAAATGTTTAAATTTTGAATGCGTATAAAAAAAATAAAGGATTGAAAGCACATGAAAGGCACCCCACGGATATATCATGGTTTTGTGTCACATTGAATGTGGACAACAAATATGTACACTCTTTCGAATGTGGCAAACAAGCAAACATGAAGAAGGAAGAAAATTTTCATTTTGCAATAGTGCTCGCTATGTATGACTCCTCCAATGCATGAAATATAGGATCATGTGATTCTAGTGAAGGATGTGAAAACTGTAAGCTATATTTATTTTCAATATGAACAAGAGAGTGATGAGGATCCTGGGGTGATTCAACAAATTCCTAATTGGTAGTGGAACTGACCTCAAAGCTACGAAAACCTGACATAACCATAAGCTTGGGCTGAAGTGCCTCGACAACTTGATGGGTTTCCACTTCATCAAAAGATGGATCATCAAATATCGGTGGCTTAGAAAGATCAATAGTAGGTGAATAAGAATCATGATCAAATGAATGAGTGAAAAGATCATGACAACCACGATCAAAAAATTCAAGATGGACATCAACATCCTCATGATCTGACGAATCACACTGAGGGGTTGATGAGAAACAAAATTTTTCACCCTTTGAATTTCTAGAAATGAAAGCTAAGAGGTCAAGTGGATTCAGAAAGAAAGATTTGTCCTCTCCGCAATTAAATCACAGACTGACATCCTGTGTTTTCTGTGAATGATCAGAAGTGGAAACATCTAGGGATAAATTTTCACTAGAAACATCAGAGATGGCAGAATTGCAGAAGATTCTAGGATAAAGTGGAAAAGGTGTGGGAAGAAGGAGGTCTTCCTTCACCATAACTTCTTTTCCAGATTCCCACACATACTCATAAAAAATGATAGCGCGGGTTGGCTTCCCAACACCAAATCCATCCATAACTTGATCCTTGTGAACATAACATGTGGAATCTGAAATGGATGAACATAACACACCAAAATATGGAGGATCAAAGGAACCAGTGGATAGAGGTTGAGGGGATGAGACCACGTGACAACCATCCGGCTTGCAATCCAATTCTACATAGAAATATAGAGCAAGTGGGGTGGGAGGAGGTGATAGTTCAACAAGTATGTTTGTAACTTGTACCACCTCATTCTACAGAGCTAGAGTTATTTTATGAGAAGAGGATGGAGGGTCACTTGTGACAGATTTAGAAGCTCTAACACTGAGGTATACTAAGAGAGGATTGAAATTTTCTAAGTCATGCAGATTTTTTGAGATGTGAAGAAGATACTAAAATATTCAGTCATAAATTTCCAATCAACTTCATATTCTGGAAATTCGAAACAGTAGTGACGAAAGCATTCATAAAAGTGTGCAATAGATTCCTCGGGTTCTTTTTGTAATTTTGAAATTTTGTGGTTAAGAGCCTTACGATCATAAAAGAATAAAATACATCCTAACTCTTTGATCATGTGATTGAAGGAGTGTATTGAGGCTGTGGGCAATGTGAGACACCATTGCTTAACACACCCTTCGAATGTGTAAGCGAAAAACCCACATGCAACGTCATCTAAAGGGACTTTATTCCTCTCATAGAAACCCAAAAAATGGAATTGCGTGAATTAGCATTGGTTCTCCACTTTCACCATCATATTTAAGTGTGACAAGTCATCTACAACATCCACTGACACATCGAAATCATGAGGGTGAGAAAAACATGCCGAGGTTTAGATTGTGATATAAGTCATGAATGATGTGCATAGATTCAAAATAGACTTTGAGGGCTCAACTTCTCATCTTCCCTCCTTCTAATGCTAGAAATGTCGATGGTGTTGGACCCACCAACATTCAAGGGGATCTCCCTAGTACGAAATCCCAACTAGACCTCAGACCGTTTGGAGTAGGATTCCCAGCAGTGTGTGGTAATGTAGTGCCTTGACCATGATAACACGCAGAGATAAGTATGATAATTTTGGTCGGAAGAAAGTGTGTGACCTTGCAACAAGTCAAGTGAGATGCATGGGGGTTCTAACACACAGAGGAGAAAAGGAAATGTGTCCCTTAGAATCTTGTAATAGTACGAAGCCTAAAAGGAACACACTAGTAGAATGACATCAGAAGATGGAAAGCAGAATAGTCCACAAACCAAAGTGATGGGTTAATCCAACAACATGCCTTTAACTAGATTCATACAAAATAGTTCATAAGAAAATGCATAAGTTAAACAACATGCATTTCTAAAGCAACCATAATAGTCCAACTTCAATAACAACATATGCATGAAAATGTGTTGTCTTAGTTATATTAGTATAAGTGAAAGTTCCATCCATACATACACCATTGATAGCCACTAGCCCCAATAGTGGAACATTACACTCAAGAATACCTGCTCCTCCAAAGAAGGATACTCGCTCTACATTGTAGAGAAGCCGCTCGTCACAATACTCCCAAGCCTTCTATAAGCCTAAGCCTAGCCAAATCTTGGCTCCCAAAAGCCTATTCTATGAGTTATAATGTTATATTTATGACAAAGGGTGGGGTGATCCTTGACATTCCCCTTTGACTCTTTGACTACCCTCGTGACTCTTCAACTTCTTTACAAATAACTCATTACATTATCATAGTGATTGTTCACATTCCACTAATGACACTTGGAATTTCACTTACAAAATATTTAAAAATAATATACATTTTCCACATGTACCCATGTGAGACGAAATAAACTAAACACAACCTAACAAGACAAAATACTATGACTTAGAAGTTTGGGGAAAGACCAACTCGACAACAACCACTTGATGACTCTCAATGACATATTGATACCAAGCTTGGCACTATGCTATGGTGTCCCCATACTTCTTGATAGTATCTTTTTTATAGTGGACTCTTGCTTCCATAGCTTGTGGGTATATGGTCTTAGAACCCTTGTTCAACTCATCCTGAAGCATGTGCAGCATCGTCTTGACTACAACAAGACCACTAATGTACTTCTACATATTTTTTGCACTCATCTCCAAGTCATCATTGGTGTCCTCTCACCTTAGTTTCTCCATGTACCTGTCGATCTCTAGGCAGACTTGGTTCTTCTCCTTAGCTACGGTGAGGGAACCAATTGACAGGATCTTGTGCATTCTCACCAGGAAATCCAAACTCTTAAACAACCATACATATGAATCCTATATGCTACTAACGAATGTAGTGAACTCCTCATAGTTCTAGATCTGCATCCAGATCTTTTCTTTATCTAGCTCTTCCTACGTCTTTATCATATTGGGAAAGTGAAGTGGGGCTCCTTTGTATCTCATTGTCCATTTTTTCACATGGGCGGTAGCAGTGTGTATGTCTCTGAGAGTTTGGAAAATCTTTCTACTCCATCGCTTGAAACCAAAGATATGGACAAATTCCTTATGAACTGTGATAAACTTGAAATAAAGTTTCCACATGGTGGCCTCAAGATTTGATATTTCAACAAGTATCACTTCCCCATTTCTGCCATTGTGGATCCTACAGATTGTTTTGCCTTCTTCCTGGCTGCTTGCAATTTCTTTTCCATCTGCTCATTCTCTGCTAACAAGAACTTGAAATTTGAGCTCGTGGCTCCTACATAAGCCATAGTGGCATCGACCATGGTGACTGGATGCTTCCTAACATCTGGCATTATCACCCTTTCCTTCATAAATGCAGGTGACACGTGATCATATGGGAAATTATTTCTCTGTGCCTTACAATATTCTTTTGCAACTCATCAAATGACAAATTGTACACATCCATCACTGAATCATCATCAAGGAGAAAAACCTCTCCTTGCTCGCTCGGGACTTATTGGAGGTGGTGGAGACTTAGGGGTGACCAGATGCTCTCGGCATGAGGTTGATATCTTGGACCTATGGCTCCTTCCCCAACTCCATGTCCATTGCTTCAACTATTTGCTCAATATGGTGAGCAAGCTCTCGATCCTACTTCTGCTCACCCTCTTTTTCATACGCTGGTTGTTCTAACTACTCAACCTATATGGGCATTGTTTGCTTTGTCATCACACCTTGCCCTTCTTCTTTTTCCTATTTCTGATTTTCTTCCCTCTCTCTCCTTCTTAGCTCTTATTCTTCTTTCAACTTTTTGTCCATTACCCGCAAATTACTTTTTGCTTCCTCCATCCTTTGCTTTTCTCTCTTCCTCAGCTCTGCTCTCTTTATGTGTTTTTTCCTCTTTTCTTCTGCTGCCAAAGCTAATTTCTTAATGAGAGGATTTTCTTTGAACTTGTAGCTTTTCTCAACCTATGGGTTCTTGACAATCTTCCTCTTACCTTTATCCTGCACTGGTTTGTTGTTTATTGTTGTTGTTGTTGTCGCTTCCTATGGTGTTGCTGCCTGTAGAGTAAATTTCCATGTTTTGGCTATACTGATTGGTTCATTGAGCTTGGAGTAGTTGTAAAAATATCTCGAAGGGTCCTCCTCTGCCTAATGACGTGGCCTATTGATCCATGGATAATACACCCCCATATAATGTTTCTTGCAAAACTCATGGGGATCATACAGATTGTAATATCTGGTGACGAACTCAAACTTCGATATCTCCTTTGCTTCGACATATGCATCTTTCAAGCTCTTAATCTCATACAATCTAATCTACAAAGGAAGAGCAATCCATGTTTCCTTCTTCCTCATATGCAACCCTGCTGATAACCCTGTGGAGATGTGATATGTGAGCTCTTGCATGACCAACTTGGCCATGGCATACCTTGGTAGAAAAAACAGAGGCTTATCTCTACCAAACATCCTGATGAAGGTGCCATCAGGTGAGGCATACCAATCTGCAATTTTAAGTATTGCATCCATCTCTTCTTGGGACATGAAAGGTGGATATTTTTCAAAGATAAACTTGTACACCGAGGTAATGAAATGGTCAGCTAGGCTCGCCATAACTCCTCAGTAGTTGCACAAAGAAAGCAAATTGAAATAAATATTGATGGCATGCTATTGTGGTGTCCATATCCGACCCATGCTAGGAAACAGATGTTGGGCACATATTACATCAAGTAAATATGCGGACATGTAGAATCTCACTTTCTCATCCTTAGGCAGATTCCAGGTGTTAGTCACACGACTTTTAACTGATGATCCAACATATCCGACCAGCTGAATGTTTTTCCATCATTCATCAACTGGTCCAATGCAACCATCCAATTCTGCGGAAAGGTCTCCTTGCTCTTTTAGTCGTACAATCTACATGCAAATATGATCAAGAAATGGTCAGCCTTTTTGAGTGAATTCATCTTGTAAACATGTTTGGGTGTTGATCTGAACTTTGATGGCTCTTTCACAACTCATTATAATATCTCTAGTGTTCACAAAGTTGTGGGTGGCATAGAAAAGTGTGTCCATGTGGTTCACCGGCTAAGGTAATTGAAACATCTTATGATAATTCTCTATCCTGAAGGTAGAAAAGTGTATCCCATTGGCACTACTCAATGTCATAGTCTTAGGATCTATGTGTGAGACAATCCAGTGGATGATGTTTGTACAAGGGAAGGCGGGGTACCTACATGCAACCTTATGTAAGCATGATCGGTCGATATTGACATACACCTATTAATCCTCTAGATATTCCTTGAAGTCCCCTACAGATATCCTTGATTTCCTACCATGTTAACTTAATTCCCTTCTCAATGAACAACTGAGTGTCTGCATAAATTAGAAAATTGACTAACACCTGCTCAACTGTTTCCCCAGTTCTACTCTTGAAAATATCCTTTGGTGCAGCTCTCTTGGAATCCATGTTACTTGTAGCTATTGAAGAGTTTATCAACAATTGTTGTAGCTAGAGATAGACAATACACTCATGGCATGCAAATATTAGTGTGAAACCAAAATCACTTCAAGAAAATGTACCAAACAAAAAATTGTGCAATTGTTGGGAAGAATTGTGCAATCCTGGCTCTTAGAGGTGACTGACTGCTAGTTGGTTCTGTGCATTGTGCAATCTGAGCTATGAATGGGGAGGTGTTGTTGACTGGAACTACACAATGCACAGTTTAGTCAAGCTTAGGCCAATTGGGACTGTGCATTGTGCAATCCCAATGGCCAAGGCTCAAGACTGGCTCTTGGAACTATGCAGTGCGCAGTTGGATCCAGGCCTCAACAACCTCTACATAATTCCTGGAGCCAAGGCAAAGCCTTGATATCCAAAAATGTGCAGTGCATGCCATGGAGGAGTAACATCCGAGCCAAGGAAACCTAAATCTGCCTATTGGCAACATGAAAACGAGCATATATGAAGGTGGAAGTGAAGGTGGGTGCATATCTAAGTGAAAGATGATGCACACAAATAAAATGAGTATAGGAATCAATCAAACTGTATAACAATGAAGCATATGGTGAGAGTCGCCGCAATGATGATCATTAGTGCAAAAATTGGGTTATGCACGCGACACTTGGGAAAGGACATGAAAAACTTAAAACAACACTTCTATAAGCTAAAACAAATCAAAATGCGAGTGCTTGTTCAATAAAATGGGTAATACGACACTCTCACAAGCCAAGCAAAAAAAAGCGACAGAAAAAGAAGCAAAAGACTAGAAAATAAAGACTTAGCCATAAAAATTGCGACGACTATGTCGAAGGTTCCTAGATCTCCTTGGGAATGCTAGAGCTTCAATATTGAATGTGAAAATGAGCTATGGTAGCATCCATTTAATATATTTGATCGATTTAGGATTTACGATGCAAAGGCCAACAATCTAGGAAAAAATGACACTTGGTTGTAGCTTCCAAAAATAACTCAAGTGCAACTCTGGACTGCTAAAAATAGATCCCTATTTTCTAAGGATTCTTTTGCACTTTTTTATTTTTTCTTTTTTAGGAAAAATTTGTCATGCATGCCTAGAGAGATTGTTTAGTTCTGAGGAGAACTGGACAACTCATTAGCTCATGCATTGGGCAACTACTGAGGGAAATATTTTGTGCAATTCTTGGGTTGAGTGGCCAAGGCTTCTTGTCATTCTTTGTGAAGTTTCCCGTCTAAAGGCAAGCTTTCAACTGGCTCTATGGATTTTTGGAGTTGAAGGGTCACTGTTGTCTTGGATTGTGAAATTATTGAGAGCAAGGCTGGTTGCCCTCAAGGATTGCGTGGTTCACTAAGGCAAGCCTAGAACCAGGTTGAAACCACTCAAGAGATTGGATTTCAGGTTAGACAGTAAGAACAAGTTATAAAACACAGGCCATAAGCAAAAGATAAATCTCAATCAAATCACAAGTACCTGGGTTAGTGTAAGATGAGCTACTATGATTTTAGGAGGGAGGTTCCAAAGTGAAGCATAAGAAAAATTTTGGAAGATGGTTGTAGCTGCTACAAATGGAAGGTAACATTTGTACATGTTCAAAGCCCATTTGGAAGGGCATGCCACTACGAGGTGTCAAATTTTTCTCCTAATTAGCAAGATTATTTACTCAATTGCAGTAATTGATTATTGTATTGGAGGGCAAAGAAACACATTAGATCTTATACAATATTATAGATCAGTCTTCATCTTGGGCTTGTTCCACCTATATATAATTCAAGCCCTCCAGAGGGTCATGATGGAACTTGTAGGGTGAAGGTTGATAGCCATGGGCCTTTAGCCATGCAAAGAATTTATTTCCACACCATGGGATTCTTCAACACCACCAAATTGCTTATTCGTGCCCCATTCATATAGAGATGATGATGTACTTGGACCACATTGCCTAGTTAGCTATACATTACACCCAACAGTTGGCACCTGATCTAGGGCCCAAAGGAGAATTTTTCTCTCCCGAGGAGACATGGAAGGTCATGTGTCATCTTCTAGCCCTCATGGATGGTTCATCAACTTGATTATAAGCCACTTGGTGATCCATGAGACCACTGCTTGTTCACTAGAGCCACTTGGGAGTACCACATGATGTTTTGCTTGGATATCAAGGGGTTGCTCCCTTTGGCCATTATTTGTGGAAGCCTCTTCTTTATCATGGCACTTGAGAACTCAACTAGGCCCTCCAATGACCCTTTGCACCATTATTTTATCATTTCGACTTCATTGGGATGACTTATATTACACATTTGAGCTATTTGGTGGGCTTGTCACCAAAGGCATGTTATTTTTTAATATTAAAATAATAATAGGTGCATTTTTAGTCTAATTTGAATTAGAAGAGAATCACGTAAATAGAGATAATATTCATTCATTTGGATCATCATCACTTCAACTCGTATATCTCTTCTTGAGTGTTTTGCACTTTTCTCTTGGTTGCCTAATGGAGATCTCTTGATGAATTTCGATATATTTGGAGCTGAAATTTCATTATCTCTTGGAGCCACCATCTTATTCATCTTGGATTTGGATATATCTCTTGTTGTCTTCTAAGTAATCTTGTGGAAGATTTTTGCATGAAAAATGTCTAATGTGCGGAAATTTTGTAACTAGCTCTTTCTTTTGTGCCCTAATTATTGAATATCATTGTAAAGGCTTGTTAAATTGCAAATTTGGGCATGTTACTCATTGATAACAAACAAATGAATTTTCCTAGTGTAGTAAAACTTGTTTTTCTTCCATCAGAAAGTCCATTGATTTTCAGTGGGTAAATGTTAAAGAGTGCTTGCTAGGGAATCACTTTTTTAGCCTCCTTGAAGACAATTTCGACCTACTTTTGAATCACATAGACTCCATATCCGAAGAATAAGGAATTTCTCCAAGATAATTTGGTGATCACCCCTTTCTTCCTTCTCTTTTTCTCCCTTGAATTTTTTGGCCTCCCATCCTAGACGACCTAGCTAGGGCTGCCTGGGAAATTCATTAGAGGGAATATTTTTCGAATCCATTTGGATAGGTTGATGCGCTGGTGTTTCTTCTAGTGATCCTCTAGGTTTGGTTGAATTCCTATGGTTCATTTGATATAAATGTCAATCCCTAACTAAATCTTTAAATGCCCATTTAGCATGTCTTGGTGATAGGTCTTCTTGAAGTTTTTGCACATAGTACTTAGTGGAATAAGTAATTTTAAACCCTTTCTCTACACTACTTTGACCTAGTGAGTCCCTTAGAGGGTGTCCTCACACGGTTATTCGTAAAACCTACATATCATGTGGTCCCATTTTAGGCTTATTAGGTACAATGAAAGCTTGCATAAAGGTATATAAGCATCATACAAAGCTTCTCGAGTATCCCTAATAATCTTTATTGCCTTGACCCTAAGTCTCCTTCTCATCATTAGATATCATACACCCTAAGTCTAGGTCTCCTCATAGGTCTTTCTTGGAGGGAATATTTTTTTTTGCTTCTCCTAAAGCATTGAGCCTTTATTTGAGTCTCTCCTTGGAATGGGCCTTGGAAATCACAATATACCTAGTCACTGATCCAATCATTTATGGTGATTTCTTTCATATTGGGACTCCACCCATCAGTGAAAGTCCATAAAGAGCAGGAGAAACTTACTGAGGTGACAGTGGGTATTTTTCCCATTGTTTTCATTTTATCTAGTTTTTTTCCCTTAGGTACCCATGCTAGATTGTGTGGCAATACGACCAAGTGGCTCGTAAATGGATTCCATGTGGCACTCCTAGAGTGGAGCCATATGGAGGGTGTGACATCACATCGATGATAAAAATCCACTAACATCACCCTAATGCCTTGATCTCGATGTCTTCTCAAGGTGCTAGGCACAATCCCACTGGGATTTTATTCCAGGGGTGAGGTCGTTATGGTGGAGCCCACATGCATAGTTATAGGGGAGCCTGCCCCCATGCGATTGGTTGGGACTTGTGCAACGGATTTGATGTGGTAATATGGTCATATCAGTGTAGTAACTGCCTCCTTCTACTCTTAATAGTGGTTAGGGATAGTAGGGGGTGTGTTACAAAGTGGTATCAAAGCTTCCAAGTTCAACGCTTAGACTAGACACGATCTATCACAGAATTAATAGAAAGAAGTTTCAACATTGGACCTTTGGAGATCAAGTGAGCCCTTAAAGCCTTGTGATAAGAATTAGAAACGTAATTTTTGTGTGAATTAATCATATGTACTATTTGGTGTGTCTTTATTGTGATGTACATATGCTTGTAGCATGGTACTAATGATTGATACAATTATATTAATGCTAATGTGTTAATTGAGATCTAATGTTGCAACTAGATTTACATCAACATATTTCCAACAACAAGCCAAGGTGATAACATCTATTATGCATTTGAATTTATTTTTAATCTAACAATTATGTGTATGTGTGGCAACAAATAAGAAGACATTAAGGTTCAAAGAGGCGAGGACAAGAATGGTGCAATATAGCTCCAACTAGTCATAGCATAGATATGAAGGAGAAAGGACAATTGAAAAGGAAATATCAATTGAGAAACGAGTAGGGGAAAAATATATTGATTGGATTGACGCACTAAGATATCAATAGCTTAAATAAGGATTTGCAAGGTCGACAATGAAAGAATTGTCAGATCACAAGAGAAACAAGAAAACGTCAATGCACCCATATTTCCAAGCTTGCCAAATTTATAAAGGAAGAGATAGCATGAGTTGGGGATTAGTCATAGAGACAAGAAAAGCCCTTTGGGACAAGAAGAAAGAACTAATGGGGAAGATGGAAATGGATCCAGGAAAAGGCACAAACACTCAAGTGAGAACATAGTAAAAGGAAATAACCCATTGAGTACCCTAGAGATAAAGACCAACACTCATGGATGACACTGTGGTGCTACTTATAGAAGACATCATTGTCATCATCATTATCATGGAAAAGAAGGGAAATATAATATGTAATAGAGGGTTTTAAGAAGGCCAAGCCTCCCACATTTTGTGCCGAGATGAAGAGGTTTGAGGATGCAGTAACATGGCTACTAGGAATGAAGAAGTTCTTCAGAATCCATGGCTACTCAGAGAACATGAAAGCTAAGGAAGCTACTTTCAGCCTAAAGGGAAAGGATGATATTTGATGGGAAGATCTGAAAAATGTAAAAGGCATCAAAGAAGAGGAGTTATCTTGGAGTGAATTTGAAGGATACTTCAAGGATAAATACCTATAAGAGAGGTATTTTGACAACAAGGCAAAGGAGTTCTATAAGCTCAAAATGGGGAAGATGTTTGATGACGAGTATGTTACTAAATTCTTGGAGCTACTTTGGTATGTTCCTTGCCTCAAGGAGGAAAAGGAAAAGATCCAAATATTTATCAGTGGGATGCCACATTTATTTAAGGACATGATCAAATTTGATGATCCATGGACCCTTGAAGATGCATTAGAAAGTTAAAGCATTATTATGAACAATATAGACACTGCCCAAAGTTTAAGACCAATTTGAAGGCAAGCGATAACTTTGAACTTAAAGGAATAAAGCATGAAAATTTAGGGTAGAAGCTGGGGAAGAGGGAAAGAAGTTTCACCACCAATAGAGGTGAAATTCAACATAGTTTCAATGCTGCTAATAAAGATTGATCTGCTCAGGCTGCAAGAGAAGATGACAAAGGTTATAGAAGAGGACCCTTTAAGTGTTGGACTTGTAGGGAGAATCACCTAAGAAAGGACTACCACAATGTAAGAATGATTGCTCAAGGTTGTACCACATTCAGAAATTTGAGACAGCTTGGGATGTGGCTCAAAATGTGCCCTAAACCTACGTAGTTGTGGAAGATAAGAAATATGGTCACTTGGCCTCAACTAGCAAGAGGGTTGATTAGATGTGGCAATGTAATCGTCATATTTCCATTTGAAGTACTGTAGTTAAATTGTAAATAATTTGTGTATAGGTTGAATTAAACTGTAGTGGTTGGTTGTATTAAATATACTAAATGAAATTGTGGTGAGGGCTTGGGTTGAGCCTTATTCATGAAGCGTTGAGAAATTCCAAAAATCATTGGGACTTGGTTCTTGTAATTGTTCAATGTTTTCATGAATTTAGTGTTTCCATACTGATTGAATACTTGATTTATTATTTTTGCCTTTTGACTTTCACTCATATTAGGTCTTCTACTTTTACTTTTGAGTTGAAAATGGACATGCTACACTGTTTATTTTTGTATTATTGTTATGAACTATTATGATTTTTTCACATTCCTTTCTTTTTTCCTTCTATGTCTTGGGTCTTGGGAAATTTGTTGGGTATGGATGTAATATAATGGAGCTCTAGGGAAGGGTTCAATGAGGAAAGTAGATTGAATGAATAAAAGGGGAGTTGAAGACATGAAGGAAGAGTATGATAAATGGAAAATGACAAAGAAGCCATGGGAATAGCATAAAAAGTGATGTTTCCTAAACTTTCAAACTGCATGACTAATATGTGTGCTCACAAAAATGCATTTTCATATTATGATGTAATGAAGGAACAAAGATGTTGTCTGGCATGATAGGAATTGGTTAAGAATAGTCATAATAACATGGTTGTAGAAAGCAGGGTTGTAGCAAGTAGGGATAAATAAATTATATAACCAATTCCTTGGTAAAGTTAGGACCACTGATTCCAATACAATGCATGCTTTGCGTGTTTGCAGGATGTCCTTTCAAGCTTGACTCTATTGACATATGTAAGAATGTGTTGAATTCATGGATATGCTAACAAATAAATAATTGTATGGAATGTCGTTGTGACTGGCATGCCATTATCAGGGCTCATTCTTGTGAAAGAATGACTGATCATGTTTCTAAGTCATCCTGTAAGGGGCTATCTTGTGGTCATGATTGTATGTTTTGATTTCATTGCAATTATCTCTATAATGAATCTCATGAGAAATTGTATGTTGTGATGCAAGACATTGGATTTCCTAGTTCAGGTGAATGAAGTTGACTAAAAAGGGGAACAAAAACAACTAGAAGATATTAGAGTGCACAAGAAAAGCACCAGGAAGTTGCAAAAGAGAAACCAAGGGATGATTAACTTAATGGAATTTAGATCCATTGAATTTTCGAGTTAGAAATTGTGTATGGAAAAATTCATTGTAAATGTTGTGTGTATAAAGCTCCATATCAGTTGTGCTTGGTTTTAAAGCATGTGTTCTTTGTATATGGTTATTAAACATTGAGCATGATGTTTCCCCAAGGTGGAGGGGTCTTTGAAAACCCTTGTTTACATCTTCCCCTCATTATAAATAATTGTAATATATTGGCTGAGAGAAAGGGAGACAGATTCTAGCTGCTTGGGGAGGGAAATTACTTAAGGAATTGTTGATTTTAAACACATCGGCAATGGGTTGGATGAAAGGTTTAAATATGTTGACTATGCAATAAATCAAGAGAGGAAAATCCCATGTGATTTTTTTGGCATAATCATAAGAAACAAAGAAAAAAATTAAAGGTTGACTGGGTTGTGCTATCCAAGTAGGTTGACTTGCATGGAGCCTTGAAAAGATAGACAGTTAGTCTATTGGAGAAGAACAAAAACAAGTCTATGGGGTAGTATATAAATCACTCATGTATGCGTAGTGAAAAGGAAATGCGAAGAGAACTGGGAGAGAATTACTTGAAGGAGCAGAGGTGAAACATCATAACAATGATTAAGATCACAATCATCGAATTCTGGAGAAAGTGAACCAGCTAAGGAATCGTCAAGAGCCTTGCTGGGTGAAAACATTATAAAATGCAGTGGCTTGCCTAAAGGCTGAAGAACCCATAGGAAGTTTGTGGATAGACGAAAATATCGGATAGGTAAGAGACACTCAGGTATTTATGAGGGTTAATGAATCACTAGGAGTTTCCTTAGGGATGAATCTTTGGTGTCTGACTCCCTGATGAAGTACCTGGAGAGGTGATCTCTTTACCCAACAATATTTTATCCAACTAATGGAACTTCCCTTGAAGTGGAATCTTTTCTCCTGAATGTGATGTAAGACTCCCTGTAGTATGGTATCTTGACATGTATGTTAATGATTTCTGTAAATTTTGGAAAGGCTAAGTGGAAGATTTGTATTTGGTGGATGAAGGCACAGTGGCCTTGTGACATCCCATTTTAGCTGTTAATATTGGTTAAACTTCCTTTTAAAAGAAATCCACCTCGAGCATTGGAATTTGGCTCGGGGGTGACGGCTACAAGTAAATGTGGTTGTAGCTCGTCTAAGGTTGGATGGAGATTTTCAATCCTAATCTCAGTTTCTAGATCTCTTTATAAGATGAGTATTCCCTTATGTCTTGTGCATGTGATTATCATGTCTCTATTTATTATGATGAAAAAATGTCATGATAATGATGTGGATTGTTGTTTCCTACATGAATGAGGATTATCAGTATCTTGTGTAAATATTTTAAGGAATGTCTCATTTCCTGTGTGTTGAAGTTTCTAAGTCTACCAGTTAGAAACCCTCCATGCACTTTACTAATTTATTCCTACCTACTTGTTTCATTACTTAACAAGTTATTTACAATGTAAATACTAAAAATAAACACTAGTGCATGCTCGACATATTACAGATCAACAACTGAAGGAAACAGAAACAATCACACTAAATGACATCGTTATTTTCGGACCAATCTCCCTAGAAAAACCCAATATGGGAAAATCGGTGCAGTTGTCTGAGGGTTTTCTTATTAAGCAATTTCAGAGTACAATCTGGGTGCCAAATCCAGCTTACCCAACAGAGAATTTCCTTGGCAGTAGTACCTCTCAGTCTGAGACAAATGTCTCGACTGAAACCTTGGATAAACCTTCCGGAAAACTCCTCAGCTCCAATCTGCCCCAAAACCCCCAGCGTTTGCCTTTCTGGACTGCATCAACCCCTCTCTACCCAGCGCTGGCCTTGCATCACCCTGAATGGGTTTGTGTTAGCCTTAGGAGGCCTTGTGTCAGCCTTTTGGTCCTTTGCATCAGCAACGTTGGCCTCTCTGAAGCTCTGTACAGCTCTCGACTGCCTTTGTGTGGCCCTACGTGAGCCCTAGCTACTACCGTGTCACTCTCTCTGGCTACTGTGCTTCTCTCTCGAAACTATCTTTGCCTTTCTGTCTCTCTTTACTCAATGCCCCTCAATTGGAACTCCGATCACTGATTCTATCTCTGTTGGAAAACCCCACTCTAGAGAATAGAATGATTGATCACTCTGGTGTTCTCTCCAAGTGACGCTCAAGCACCCTCTTATACTTTTCTCGTTGACATATCTACGGCCAAGATTAAGTCCTTAATCAATGACTAAGATTAGATCTGGCTTGAACCATGTCTTTTCAACCATTCTAACATAGTTTTATATTAATCCACATTAATTTTTTAGTTTCCCTAAGTTTAGACTTAGGGACTCCATTAAAAATATTAATTATTTTAATATCTCCTGGACTGGTTAGAATCTGCCCAAACCCTTTCTGGGTATTGGAGATATCATGTGCCCCAACCTCTCCACCAAATTTCGTTGTTAGAGCACAACCGATGCTACCACAAATCAACATTCCCTCTTCGCGAGGATTGTGCTCTAACAATACTCCTCATTGAGTATTACTCTGATCATCTAGCATTAGTCCTTGTGTTGATGCTAGGCCTGCTACCCAATATCCTCTACACTATTGTATCTTGTACTAATACCCATGGTTCTACCACTTCCATTGCTGCATATGTACGACAACTCCTTCTGCATCCGTGCTGTTGCTGGTCCTTTCTCCCAACACTGCATCCGCACTGCAACTCCTCTCATCATGTTGCATTGTGTTGCCCACTATTGCACTGCAACTCAGTTACTAAGAAGTAAGTAACTGATCTCCCAACTCTGACCTCTCTGTTGGGCTAGATACCCTCCTGATACTAAAGCTCCCTCTACCACTGACAAGTGCTCCCTCTCTGACCTCTGTGTTGCTGCAACAACTCCCTGCATCTCGCACTGTTGCACCCCTCTCTATGCCATCCTACACTAGTGCAACACTCCAGTGCCTCTCGCACTACTGCAGGCTGCTAGCCTCGCGTTGTCTTGAGACTCCTGCACTGTAGCTCTCTCTATTGCTTCATCCACATCGATCTCTACCCACATCAGCCAGTCCTGCTACTCCTCTTCGGGGCTCCGATAGCAAGGTCTAATCTAAGAGGTTGGGTACCTCGAGGATCCTGCGCCTCATTGCCTGTAGTCCACCTGACTACAGCTCGATGTATCCCCACTTCTTCTCAAGTGGCATGTGTGCACTCATGGAACAATCATCGTTTGTTTCCACTTCCTTCTCTTCCCTTGCTAGTGCTGCCTTAGTCTCTGAAGACTCTCCCTTACTCTTCCTCCTTGGACACTGGGTTGCATAATAACCCAACGCCCCACAGTGGAAGAACTTGATCTTGGAGAGATCCTTCTTCTTCCACTTTTCTTACTTTCCCTCAGATGTTAGGGCAACATCTTCCTCCTCTTTGACTTTGATCCCCTTATTGCTGCTTCCCGCTTTTGACTTCCATCTAATCTCTTCTTGGCGAAGAGCCACCCACATCTCATCCCAAGGTGGAATTGTCCCTCTGCCTAGTATATTATAGACAAGTACCTTCCAATCTTTTGAGACTACATTCAGGGTTGTCCTCACCATCAATTCTTGATCCAGCATGGCTTCTATAGCAATCAATTGATCTTGGATCTCATTCAGTTCTCCGAGGAAGGTGTCAATCGATTCTCCCTTCTTCATCCGATATGACCTCAACTGATTCTCTAATAACATCTCTACACAGAAGTATGTTGGTACAATTTATTCAGGGCCTCCCACATCTCATATGCCATTTCCTTCTCAGCAATGTGTGGTACTACATGATCCTTGACCCTATTAAGGATGATGGTCTTTTCCCTCGCCATTTCCTCCTCGTACTTGTCATTCATAGTTAGGTCGATTGGGATAGCTATTGTCTTCATGGCGAAGTGCTTGACATGATTCCTGTCAAGTATGGATAAGATTATAGACTTCCAGTCTGTGAAGTTTGATGCTCTGTCCAGCCTGTCCTCGTCTCTTACTCCATGTAGTGCCATGCTGCTTTTTTAATTCCCTATAGGAAGTTCTCGATCTGACTCCCTCTGAGTCTCGATTTCCCTCCTGGAAATCCTTTTGCCTATGTCGAGATGCCCCTACTCTAATCATCTGTGAAACCACACCCCTGATCCATATTTCTTGGCTAGAAACCCTCGGTATAAACTCCCTCCTCTTGGCCATGCCCTTTCAGGTATTGTTATGACTACAGTGCCTCACCATCTCCACTTTGCAACATTCCCATAGCCTTCTAAACCCTAGCAACCTGAAGGTGAGAGGTCCTAGGCTCTGCGCAATCCCTACACCAGCAATTCAGCCTCCTCAGCCAACTGCATCAACCCTCCTAGCTTCTATGTGGCTCTGTGTGAGGCTCCCTTTGCCTTCCTTAGCCTTTGCGCTGCCTCTTCCTAGCTCACACTTAATGATGAAGGCACTGCGTCACCCTTCCCTTGTTTCTTCTCTGCTAGAAACAACTTCTGTCACATTGGGACAACTATTTTCTACTGCTATTGCTCCGCTCAGCTGATGTCCACAGTTCTCCTATGATCTGCAATCACCCTCTAATACCATGTTGAAGTTTCTAAGTCTACCAATTAGAAACCCTACATGCACTTTACTGATTTATTCCTACCTACTTGTTCTGTTACTTAACAAGTTATTTACAATGTAAATACTGAAAATAAACACTAATGCATGCTCAACATATTACATATCAACAACTGAAGGAAATAGAAACAATCACACCAGATGACACTGTTATTTTTGGACCAATGTCCCTAGAAAAACCCAATGTGGGAAAACTGGTGCAGTTATCCGAGGGTTTTCTAATTAAGAAATTTCAAAGTACAATCTGGGTGACAAATATGGATTACCCAATAGATAATTTCCTTGGCAGTAGTACCTCTCAGTTTGAGACAAATGTCCTGGCTAAAACCCCAGATAAACTTTTTGACAGTTCCTCAACTCCAATCTACCCCAGAAACCCCAACATATGTCTTTCTAGACTGCATCAGCCCCTCTTTGCCTAGTGTTGGCCCTGCGTCACCTTGATTGGGTCTATGTTAGCCTTAGGAGGTCCTTTACGTCAGCAACGCTAGCCTCTCTGAAGCTCTGTGCAGCTCCCGACTGCCTCTGCATGGTCCTGCGTGAGCCCTGGCTTCTACCGTGTCACTCTCTTTTGCCACTGTGCTGCTCTCTCGGCACTATCTCTACCTCTCTATCTCTTTATACTTAATTCCCCTCAGCTACAACTTTGGTCACTGATTTTATCTCTCTTGGCAAACCTCTCTCTAGAGAATAGAATGACTAATCACTCTGGTGTTCTCTCCAAGTGACCCTCAAGCCCCTTCTTATACTTTTCTCGTTGACATATCAACAGCCAAGATTAAGTCCTTAATCAATGACTAAGATTAGATTTGGCTTGATCCATGTCTTTTGGACCATTCTAACATAGTTTTATATGAATCCACATAATATTTTAATTTCCCTA
Organism: Pinus taeda; assembly: GCA_000404065.3. NCBI lineage: Eukaryota > Viridiplantae > Streptophyta > Pinopsida > Pinales > Pinaceae > Pinus > Pinus taeda. The sequence goes on from APFE030361947.1 coordinate 42,517, forward strand.
AGTTTAGACTTAGGGACTCCATTAAAAATATTAATTATTTTAATATCTCCTGAATTGTTTAAAATATGCTCAAACCCTTTTTGGGTATTGGATATCTCATGTGCCCCAACCTCTCCACCAATTTTTGTGGCTAGAGCACATCTGATGCTACCACAAATCAACTTGAAGTTAACTTAAGTTACCTGAGCATAAAGATATCAGTAATTTTTGTTAATGATTAGTTAATTGCACTGAAATGTTTGAATATTTGACCACTGTGTTGATAAACTGCACCTCTTAACAATAAGGAATGTGATTTCATGTATAGAAGTGCTCCCTAAATATTTTCTTAGGAATGGGTTTATTCTTGTATCCATTCCGAGCCACAATTTGGTCTAAATGGCCTATGTATGGAGAGAGAGATAAACTTTGTTAACTAATTGGATGAATATATGAAAATGATGTGACTAGTAAGCCTTGGTTTATAAATTGTAAAGTTCAGGAGGAATAACTCTACGGATACAGACACATAAATATGTAATGTCAGGTAAGGTCAAGGCATATTTAAGCTTAGGAGGGATAGTATTTATTTATATATGTGCATATATTATACATGTGTCTTTTCAAGCTACATGTTGAGCTAGGAAGAGTACTTACATAAAGCTCAGAAGGGATAGTGCATTGTGTGTGCGTGTGTGTGTATATATATATATATATATATATATATGGAGAGAGAGAGAGAGAGAGAGATTTAAGGGCTACGTTGAGTCCTTGCAAATCTCATGAGGGATAGCTCTAAAGAGCTTTACCACTATAGGTATACATGCTCCTATGATATTGAGTGGGGTTTGTTCTTTAAGGCATTAAGAATATGACCATCGAGTTATAATAGGTCCATGTGATAGAGTGCAACAATCGAGTGTTGAGGGTGGGGAAAAGGCCAAATCACACTTACATATGCAATGAGGATTGAATTTGATTAGTTGAAGTAGGACGGAAGTAGAATTCATGTCAACCATATGGCTAGGAGCCATGACCAAGGGTGCAAAGTTTGAAGAGATATGAGTCATTGGATGTCGCAAGAGTGTTAACGATGTCCACATGTCATAGTAGATCTACCCCAAATATTTTGTAGGGAGACTAGGATGACTCCACCAAGAATTAATAATTGGGATGACATGGATTAGTGGGGCCAAGGGCTAGACATCTGGTGTATTGAGGCAGAGGACCCTGAATTAATAATAATGTGAAAATTGAATTTTACTAGTGTAACAGAAGACCGGTGGGACCCATGGCTAGCATGGTAGGTGACCTGGTGACCTAGGATTCAAGTAACATGTTAGTTGGAATTGGAGTTTTTGTGGGGATAATTGGATCGTAAATCAGTGACATATGGCACTCCAAGAGTGGAGCTATGTAGAGGGTGTGACATCATTTTCATGATAAAAGTGGCTGACGTCACTTTGATGCCTTGACCCCAACATTTTCTCATGGTGCTGGGTACAATCTTGCTGGGATTTTATTCTCGGGGTGAGGCGGTTGTGGTGAAGCCCATGTGCATAGTTGTAAAAAATCCTAACTCCATGTGATTGATTAGGATATGTGCTATAGAGTTCACGTGGCGATATGTATATGTGGAGCTTCCACGTAACTCTGACAATTTTGAATGCGTCGTAAGGGGAATAGGTTAGGACGATGTGGTAGTGTGGAGCTCGATATTGGAAAATCATGAGACTTAGAGATTATAGAGATTTTTGTTAACTTGATAATTACTTGTGATTTGTTTTGGCATTTTACTAATTTATTATATCTTGTTCATCAAGAAGTCACCAAAACAAAGAAGGTCACAACAAGACAAAGTACACAAGATATAGGCTCCAAGCTAGGACAAAACCACTCCAAGGGGAAAACCCAGAAAACGGTTTCTCTTCTTATAATATCTGTTCACAAATAGACTTCCAAGACCCAAATACTAAATCCCAAGATCCTCCCAAGCAGCAAGTTATCCCCCCAACAAATTCTTCTTCAAGGCAACTTCCAAACTTCAACCTACTACAACTTCGCTCCAACTTTTCGGCCCTGCAACTGCTCCTTAGAATTTCAGCCTCCTGCACCTAGCAACAACACAAAACCCTAACTTCAAATGTGTGAACATAGAGGGACATATTATCCAAGAAAATTATATTCTTTCTTCCTCTCTTCATCCTTCTAGCTCTTCTCCTCCTCTGCTACTGCATTCCAAACTTGTGATGAGTGAGTGTGTAAAATTAGGTCAAACACCTTGTATTTATAGCCTCCTTGCGGGGTCGAATAACTCACCCTTAGGTCAGCTTATCCTGGAATAGGAACGACTTGGTATTGGAAAAATAAATGGCTTTTTATTGACAAAAAAAATATTTTTCTTTGTTACAATGAGTTCAAATGAGACTCTAATACAGGAAATAATTTTTTCTTTGTCCTAGAAATACCTAGAGAGACCTATAAGCACGAAGAACATGATTTTGACTTAAAATTGAGCATGAAACTCATGATTTATACAAAAATATTTTTTTTTCTTTTCTTTCCTTATACCAAGTATACAATGTCATTATTACAATTAGATCTTTATGAAGACCAAACCTAGTTACAATTTCCAACACTCTCTCTTAACTAAGGAGATATTCATAATCCAATCACATGGTACAAGGAATCTCAATATTGAAGCATTCTCATAAGAAAATTGATAATCCATCTTGTCAAGCATCTATATCATTACCAGCATTGTCCTTGAAGGCCTTAACTAGACAAGCTCATCTTTATTCAATAACATTATGTTGGGAGGCTTTATGTGAGCTGCCACACTACCTCTAAGGTGCATACCCCATATGGATGTTCACGGGGTATGCCCTTTTAGAACTATTCTTATCTTAGATTTCCAATCCTAAATCCTTAAAGAATATTGGTCCTCTTCGACTACTCTTATCTTGGATTCCCTACCTCACATTCAAAGAGTATCAATCAATAAATTATTTTCCTGGATTCTACAATCCATAAGAAGTTACAATATCATATGCTTATCCAATCTTATAGATTCCATTATTTCTTTATGGACTTCACTAATAATTATGGCTCTTAGTCCCTGTCTAGTGCATGACCCATAAAGACAAGAACTATCCAACATCACTCCCTCTCAATTAGGGAAGATATGTCTAACAAGCCAAGCTTGTCTCTCAAATACCCAAGCTTCTTGTTTGGTAACGCTTTAGTTAGAATATGTGCTACATGTTCATCAATAGGTATATAATGCATCTCCAAGACCCCATCTCGTACCAGGATTCTGATTTAGTGGTACTTATTATTTATCTGCTTTGTCCTAGCATGATACACCGAGTATTATTTCAATCTTATACAACTTTTATTGTTACAATGTATACTTTTAGGGCTAATAAATCCTCCAAACACATCTAATAATAACTTCTTGAGTTAAACAACTTCCTAAAAAAATTCACTTGCAATAACATACTCAGCTTCAACACTACTCAAATAAATTGTATCCTTCTTTCTACTCATCCATGAGACCATGGAAGACCCTAGGCTGAAGGTTCCAATTGTTGTGCTTCTTCCATCTGTCTCACTACCACCCTAATATGAATTTGTATAACGCATGAGTTGGATTTCGTTACCAGTGTACCAAATGCACTAATTTATGGTTCCATGCAAATATCTTAAGATATGCTTGGTTGCAATCCAATGTCATGTTTTGGCTCCATCTGAAACTGACTGAGGATATTTACTGCAAAACAAATGTCAGGTCTTGTATTTACCAGATACATCAAGGACCCAATCAACTATTTGTAGCACGTAGGATCCACTAGACTAGAATTTGAACTCTTCAACTCCTTTAGATTGGTAATCATATGATTCATCATAGGCTTGTTGTCCATCATCTCAAAATTTTGAAGAATCTTGATCACATATTTACCTTGACCAAGATATATTTCACCCGACTTTTTCCAAACTTCTAGTCCTTAGTAATAATGCATAATCCCAAGATTCTTCATATCAAACTCAACTATTAATTGTTTCTTACATTTATGAATTCGATGCTATACAACTATGATAAGTAGATCATCCACATACAAAAGTATGATGACAGGTTCACCCTAGACCACATTGATGTATATCTTAGGATTTGTAGAACTCTTGGTAAAACCAAATTTCAATAGGTATGCATCCATTCTTGCATATGAAGCTCTTGGTGCTTGCTTTAAGCCATATAGATCTTTCTTCAACTTGTATACATGAGTCCCCCTCTTATTTATTTCAAAGCATTTAGGCTTCTCAATGTAAACTTCTTCATCAATAGTCCCATTCAGAAAATTTGTCTTAACATCCATTTCATGGATGTTCCATCCCATTGTAGTAGCCAAAGAAACAAGTGATCTTGTTGTTGTATACTAGTTGTACGAGCAAAGGTTTCTTCGTAATCAATACCTTCTTTCTGTGAGAAGCCTCTTGTTACAAACCTTGATTTGTATTTATTAATGCTCCCATCTGTAGCATGATTTATCTTGTAAATCCATTTTGAAGTGACTATATATTTGTCACTTGGCCTAGGGAAAATTTCCTGGACACCATTCTTTATAATTGACTAGTACTCTTCCTGCATTGCATTCCTCCACTCTTGAATTTTAGTTGCATCTTCATAGGACAAAGGTTCCACTTTAATGTTCTTTGTTATATATGTTGCATATCCATAATACCTTTTCAGTCTTTTACTTTACACGAAGGTCTCCTTTATTGTATGCCCTTCTACTTCTTGTAGAGTAGCTCTCAACCAAACAAGCCTCTTTCGATTTTCTAGAACAATTACTTGTAGCACAGTCTCACTAGGACCATCAACATCTTCTTGAGTAGATGTTGGATCTTGACCATCATTGTCCCTTGAGATATGCTCAAAGATTGGTATTTCTTCTTCATCAGAGTCAACTGAAACATGTTTAGATTTCCTGTAAGCTATACTTTCATCAAAGATGATATTCCTTCTTACTTCAATTCGATGATACTCCTTAATATAAATTTTGTACACCTTAGATGGAGCACTATACCCAACAAAGATTCCCTTTAGATTGGTAGGATCCAACTTCTTTCTTGTGTCCTTGGGTATATGTATATACACAGGACACCCAAATATTTGAAGATGATCCACACTTGGATTCTTTCCTATAAATTATTTTTTTGGGGTTATGTTGTCGAGACTGTTGTGGGGACTTTGGTTTTACAAGTAAACAATTGTCACACACGCCTCTCCCCATAATAATTGAGGGAGATCTTGATCATGTAGCATGGACCTGACACATTCTTCAATTGTTCTATTCTTTCTTTCGGCCAAACCATTTTGTTCAAGATTGTAAGGAACAATAAGCTCCCTCATAATCTCTACTTCCTTGAAAAATGCTATTATTTTTTTGGAGGTGTATTCTCCACCATTTTTGGACCTCAGAGTCTTGATATTTATCTCAGTTAGAGTTTCCGATTCATTACTGAATTCTTGAAACTTCTTGAATACCTTATCTTTGTTCTTGAGGAGGTATAACCTAGTTTTCCTTGAGAAATCATCAATGAAGTTTACATAATATTGATGCCCACCAAGATATTTTACTATCATAGGTCCACATACATTTGATTGTATGAGATCCAAAACTTCCTTACAACTGGTATCACTTCTTGCTAATGGCTTCTTCACATTCTTTCCTAGAGCATATCCCTTACATGTCCCTTCATGTTCTTCCTTCACTGGGTCTCCTAAGAAAAATGTACAACCAAAATAAAACCTATAAGAACCAATAAGATTCAAGATGATGTTATCAACCATGAGGGATGATTCACCATTTTTGGAGTAAAAAAGTAAAAAAATAATAAAACCACTTTTTCAACTCGTATTTTCAACTTTCTCACTAAGGTTTTACTCAAATTTCAAGTGGGATTACTCGTTGAATGAAAAATTTAATTACTCGTCCAAGGAGTACCCATGTTGCATACTTTCAATGGACCCTGCTACACAAAAAATGAGAAATACATTAAAAAAAAAACGTGATTGCAACCATGTTTTTTCATGTATTTCTAATTTTTTGTGTAGTAGGGTCCATCGAAAGTATGAAATATGGGTACTCCTTGGATGAGGAATTAAAGATTTCATCCAACAAGTGTTTCTGCATGAAAATTGAGTAAACCCATAGGGAGATAAGTTGAAAATATTAGTTGGAAAAATAGTTTTCTTTTTTCCCTCTAAAATTTGATGATGTATTTTATTATTTTCAATATTATTTTATAATTTTCTTAGTAGGCCCATTTTATACCTCAAAATTCCCGTAATGGGTATGTCATTGACCATTTGACTTAGAGATGGAAAAATATGATATTGAAGGTTCCCTCACCTTCTATGCAATAATTCGAGAGGACTCACATCCAAGTGGAATAGGGCTTGCGATAAAGGTGTAAAATGACTATATAATGTCCCCTCACGAATCCCAATCATCCTAGCATTATCAACACTAGAGCCCTTATCCCAAACTAAAACTTTGCCATCAACATAATAAATTCTATTACCCTTATCCTCTAGAAAAGAAATACAAAGTAAGTTTTTCTTCAAACCCCGAACATATAAAATATTGTTGAGGTGAATACTTCCACTAGATTCGAGCTCCAATGAAGTAGATCCAATCCCTTTCACTATATAGCTCTTCTTGTCTCCAATTTTGATTGAGTGAGAGAAGGTTCCTTTTTACAAAGTCTGAAGTTGATTGCATTCTTTCGTCATGTGTCTGGAAGCACCACTATGAATAAGCCATGCATTCTCATTCTTGAAAGTGCTAGATAAAGCGAAGAACAAACTTGCATATATCACTTCCTTTGTTAGCATGGAGATGATCCTCAATAAGCAATCCTTGATGGATGTGGTGACATTCCCCAGAAACTTGAATTCCTTCTTCGTAACCCTTGCCATAGTGCTAACTAGGATGTGATCTTCATTCTCCTTCTTGCACCTTAGCTCTGATACCATGTTGGAAAATTATGAGACTTAGGGATTATAAATATTTTCCTTAACTTGATAATTACTTGGGGTGTGTGTTTTCCTTTTATTACTTTATTAAATCTTGTTCATCAAGCAATTACCAAAACAATGAAGATCACAAGAACACAAAGTACACAAGATATGGCTCCAAGCCAGGAAAAACCTCTCCAAGGGGAAAACCCAGAAAAATTCTTCTCTTCTCATAAAATCTATTCACAAAGAGGCTTCCAAGACCCAAATATCAAATCCCAAGATCCTCCCAAGCACCAAGTCATCCCCCTAGCAAATTCTTCTTCAAGGCAACTTCCAATCTTCGACCTACTACAAATTTGCTCCATATTTTCAGCCTTGCAACTTCTCCTCAAAATTTTAGCCCTACAATTTCAGCCTCCTACAACTGGAAACAACACAAAATTTATTGAAGGCTCGATAATCTCTACCTCAATATTGGGGAAAACCACCTGGTCGGGAACTTAAGGCAACTCCTTTTCCATTTGGAATGGTGGCTTTGAATGGGTTTATGGGACCTGTTTCCCTTAATAAAGGATATAAAAGCGAATATCTTAAATGTGGGGTTGATTATGTAAATTAAAATAAGAAACAGAAATATAAAGACTAAAAATATCTATCCCAGAAAAGCTTTTTCTGGATATATGACTTATAAAGATCTCACATTAAACATGACAATATAGATTATAAAATATTTTGTGAGGTTAAAATAGATAAAGATGACTAATATGATTAAATAATTAACTAGATTAGTTATTGAAACACATCACACATATCAGATATTTCCATTCATTCATATACTTAAGGGTTTTCATTTAAACACATAAGTAGTGATAATGCTTAATCATTTGCAGAAATATATATGATAAACACAAATACAGTAACCATTCAAATGATAAACAAAGTGTTGATATTTAGATAATAGTACCTGAAAAATGTTAACTCTGCTCATAAGTGAAATAACAGTGGCTCATCTTTCTATTAATACTTCTTCAAGATACAATGGTGAAAACCAGAGGCTTTCTCGCAGAGGGGGATTTATAGTTTGTAATCAAAACATAAATCTAGAAAAATGACATAGAATGTTGAAGTGGTTTTAACAAACCATACTAAAATTAAAGTAAAAGATAAGAGTCAATTGTAGTTACAAAAACTTCACTCTCCACTTGTTGCCCCAATCTCACATATAGCTGTCATTGGCTTTAATTCAACTGGATGATGGAGTCATACATGCCTCTATGCATTGAATAATGCATTGTTAAGTGTTGAAAGTAAATGAGTGATTATGTTGGAGAGACGTCTCAGAATCAACCACTAATTATGTATTTTGATTAGGAAATTCCAATGGAATTCCAAGTCAGTATTTCATAGATTTTGATATTCTCAACCTTCTTTTTCAATGATTCTTGCCATACTTTTGTCACCAATTTTACATTTGGAAACAATTTTAGGAGTTCTTTAGCCGGAGGATTGATTTGTTGCCCACATGTTGGCTTTTTTCAATCTCTTTTACAGCAATCCCTTCAGTTTAGAACTGTGTTGTGGCACATGGCAGAGAGTCTTTAGAAATCCTAGATTGAACTGTTACTTTCTCCTTATTGACCTTGGGTTCATCCCTATTTCAATCAAATAGAGATTTTTTAAACTCAGATGAAAACTGAATTGAAATATAAACATAATAAACTCCCTACAAAAACAATGAAAACAAACTTTTCAATTAATATAACAATGGCCCCCTGGAGATGACAAGTGGTGAGAACCATATGGTATCGGCGAAAGGCTTATTGCAACTTTTCAAATGAGACAATACAAAATATTTGCAATATGGGTAGCTCTGATATGGAGCAGATGCGAAATCATAATTAAACTCATTGTAATAACTATATCACATCCATAATATCAGAGGTTTGAAATGGTTGCAACATAACCAAAGTTGTGATATTGTGGGTGCAATTATGTATTAGATCACTGTAATAAAACAAATTTGTTTCACAATATCAGAAATTTTAAGATGTGTGCCATTACAAAAGTTTTGATGAGCAGATGTTATTTTGTATTAAATCAAACCTACAATTATATCGAGTTTGTATATCGGAGATTGGAGCTGAATTATTATCACATATCAGAATATTGGCGGGATTTTCATCTTGCAATCGGAGATCAGCGGATAGAAAATATTGGAGATCGACGATCATATCTTTGGAGATCACTGACATGAGCATCGTTTTAAAAACACTGATATTGGAATCTCTGATATCTTACGTGGAAATATTGTGGGGTCCAGATTGTGTTATTATATTTGTAATGGAGTGTTTTTATCACTTATAGGCTTAAATATTTGAAAACTTAATCAGAGAATGTTTTAATCATAGTATTTCTTAAAGGAAATTTTACCATGTTTGAAATACTCCGATAAAGTTTTTCTGATATGGAATTTTAAACAAAAGTTGATGTTTGTGAATATGTATTATGGACTTAAGCTCCAATAAATTTTCCAATAAGGGAGACTTAAGGTTTTGATAAGGAGGATTTCTCATTTTAGTCAAGTTTTTTGGATGAATGAGACTAATATTATCTTCTTTATTGAGACTTAAAAGGATTTTATCCTAAATTAAAAAGGGTCGCCCATATTTTATTAGTTCTACTTTTAACCATATGGGGGGGGGGGGTTGTTAAGTAGTACAACAAAACCCTAACTTCGCTCGTGCGAATAGAGAGAGAGAGAGATTGTCCAAGAAACTTCAATTCTTTCTTCCTTTCTTCGTCCTTCTAGCTCTTCTCCTTCGTTACTACAGATTTAACTTGTGATGTGTGAGTATGTCAAATGACGTTGAGCTCCTTGTACTTATAGCTTCCTTGAGGGGTCAAATAGCCCTCCTTTAGGCTGATTTGTCCTTGATTAGGGCTGACTTGGTCTTAGGGAAATAAATGTATTTTTCTTAACAAATTAAATATTTTTCTTTGTTACAATGATTCCAAATGGGACTATAATACATGACATAATTTCTTCTTTGTCCTAGAAAGACCTAGAGAGACCTGTAAGCACGAAGAACATGCTTTTGACCTAAACTTGAGCATGAAACCCATGCTTTATACAACAATAAAAAATATATTTTTCGTTCCTTTTCTTTCTTTATACAAAGTATACAATGTCATAATTACAATTAGGTCATTATGAAGACCGAACCTAGTTACAATTTCCAACACCCGAGAGTATGACTGTAATGAAAGATAAGATGACACGAAGAGGAGGGGTCCACATAACTTTGACACTTATACCATAGCGAATTTTGTGGAAGCTGAGAGAAATTCTGTCGGGCTTTTATTCTTGGGATGATGTGGCACCGAGGGGCCCACTTATCCCTTATGTATGTACATGGGGGGTGAATGATCCTCGGATCATGTTTGTTACTGCCTAAACAGGGACTTTACATAAGTGACTTTTGACATGAATGGGTCGGAAACTACCAGGTGGACGATGACATAGATGCCATGTGGGAATCACGTAGGTGCCATGTGACAAGCCAAAGTGATGTGTCACTATTTGATAGGATAATATTTGAACAACCATATCTTTTGATCTGAGGGTTGGATTGAAGCAAATTTGTATCATTGGAAAGGTGTCAATGAGACAAACATGATGATGCTATTTGTTTTAATTTTTATGAATATGAGAAAAAAAAAAATTAGACCCTATTTCCATAACTGGACTTTGGAGGTCAGGTTAGCATAGTAACTGGATCCTTCTACCTTTAGTAGGGGCTAGGGATAGTATGGGGTGTGCTACAGTGCTTCTATTTGAACCTAAATCTCTATCGCATGCCTTTAGTCTACAAGGAAAGTTAAAAGTAAAAATATGGCCACTAGAAAATTGGTCACTGATAATTATAAAGAAAATCATGCTCCCTCACTCCCTCTCATAAGCAGACAAGGTTGAATCTTCAACAAATAGATAAAAGAAGAGAAAATGTACTATGTTTTAACTATGAAAAAAATATATTAAGGGGCATAAATGCGGTGAGAAGAAATTACTCTACATAGTTTGTGAAGATGAAGAATATCAAGAAGTGGAAATTTCACAAGATCTAGAGCTAGAAGAGACTACTCCAATAATCACATGCCATGCATTGACCGACAACAATACTTCACAAACCCTCGATATAGAAGGATATATCAAAAATGAAAAGGTAAAAATATTGATTGGTTCAGATAGTACCCATGACTTCATCAATAACAAATTGGAAAAACTTAAATACTTTGTATATCCAATACCAAAATTTCAAGTAATTGCAGATGGGTGCCATAATGTTAATTTGAATATGGGGGAATATTTTTTGGTTAGTCCCATGATTCCAATCCAAATGGGTGGTGTTGATGTTGTATTAGGGGTAAAATGGTTACACTAATTACGAACAATGACCCTTAATTTTTAAAATATTTTGATATTTGTTTTCTCAAGAGGAAAGGAAACTGAGCTTAGAGGTATCTAGGGGAAACATAGTAAAGTGATAAGTTCTAATAGTGGGACAAAATTGCTAAAAAAGAGACACCAAGGTGTAATTTCATAATTGTGTTTATAAAATGTTAAAACATCTATATCCTCTGCTCTAGTGGATATCCAAAAAGTTATCAACAATTATTATAAGGTATTTGGAGAAATGCATAAGGGTCTTCCACCTACCCGATATTATGACCAGGCTATTCATTTGCAATCTGGAAGTCTACCATTGAACATTAGGCCTTGCAAGTATCCACATGCACAAATGAGTGATATTGAGTGTATGGTTCAATAAATGCTAGAGGCGAGAATCATTCAACCAAGCGAGGTGATTTATTTTCACTAGTGGTGATGGTTATAAAAAATGATGGTTCATGGTGTATGTGTCTAGATGATAGACGACTCAACAAAATGATAATCAAAGATAAGTTTCCTATTCTTGTCATTGATTAATTATTATATGAATTGCATGGAGCAATTTTCTTTACTAAGTTGGATCTTCCTTTTGGATATCATCAAATTAGAATGAGGAAAGAAGACATTCCCAAAGAAACTTTAGAAAAAATGAGGGTCATGATGAGATTTTTCTTATGTCATTTCAACTTACAAATGTCCCCTCAACATTTCAAATATTGATGAATTCTATTTTCAAACCCTTCTTTAGAAAATTTGTGTTCATAATTTTTGATGACATACTAATTTACAACAAATCTTGGGAAGTTCATGTACAACGTGTTAATAAGGTCTTCAAACTTTTGGAAGAACAACAACTATATGCAAATCATTTCAAGTGTGCCTTTGGGATTCAAGAAGTGGAATATTTGGGTCATATTGCATCACATGAGGATGTCAAGGTGGATCCTAACAAAATAAAAGCTACGAGGAAATGATCGATCCCAAATACCTTGAATAAGCTCAAAGGATTCTTAGGATCGACAAGGTATTACTGCAAGTTTTTCAAAAGGTATGGCCCATGCAAAAGTTTATCAAGAAGTGACATGGGAAAATGAGTTGTCCATGCAAAAACACCCAAAGATAGTCAAGTGTTTAGGAAAACACTTCTTTGAAGAGGAGGGGCATTTTAAGCCCCATGTTAATATTAAAACCCCTTATTAAGTGCTAGATATTGAGTGATTACAATTTTATTGCTATATTGTTATGTAGGCTAGAACCCCTCATGGTCCCATTTTATTATAATTGTACCCTTTGTCCCCTATATGCCTATACTAAGGAGATTTAGTCTTCATATCATAAAATATTATCTTATTCATTTTATTCATTGTAAAAGGAGGTTCCCCCCTTGAAAATGACTATACTATTTTCTTATAATTTTTTACATGCAAGGATATTAACATGAAACATGAACTATCTTGAGAAACATGAAAAGTTTCCCATGTGAGAAAACCATGTCGAGAAACATCTAAGGGATAATACACCAAGGCTAAGGCCACATATAGACTCAATAGACATAGAACCACGTGGTAAGACATAGGTGTACCCTGATGTTGGTTGGATTAGATCGCACACTAGTGATCATCCCTACATTAGAAATCTCCTATAAACCTACGAGTCATCAAGTAAGTCCATCCAAGGCCCTTAAATCCTATCTAGGATGAAAGAAACCAGAGATGAACCCAAAGGAGTCAAACATATTCCAACCAAACACAAGGTTTAGGATACAATTTAGGGGCTCACAAGGTTGTTACAAGACTTTAACTTCTGGCCTTGGGCTTACAATGGTGTGAAAATTATTGAAAGAATATGCATACCCCTATTGAAATGGGGGTAATAAGACATACGCCACGATATTTCAGAAATATTTTAAACATAAATTTGAAGTGATTCCATGAGAACATGCTTGTTATTCAATGAGCATAGCTTTTGTTTCTTATTGGAAAGCAACTCAACTAATCATCTCGGTTTTTAGCCTAGAGGTTGTAGAAAAAATCATTAAAAATATCGAGGATTTGTATGATGTTTTCGCAACAAATTAGTAAGGACCATAAACCCTCAAGTTTTAGTTCAATCTTCTTAATCATAATAAGAATATAAGTGAAATGATCCAAAATATGGTACTTTGACAATATTTTCTTGAAGCTTTGCCTACAAGAGTGGTAATCCTACTAGTGGGACTATATATGGAGCAAGTGAAGAGTTTTGAGAAATAGAAGTCAAATAGTTGAATACAAAATATTTGTTTGATTTTTAATACCGTGTAAAGTTTCCAATAGAGCACCATTAATGGAATCTATAATCAATGAAGAGCTAGTGCATGCAAAGAAGGTAGTCTAGTAGAGATTATGAATAACAATTTGCACAATGACATTAATGATAACAACAATAGTGTTGAAATTATAAATAGAGTTGGTATTCATAAGATAAAGTTATCATTGATGTATTATTGTATTTTTATATTTTTTTAAAGAATGTTCTTGATGCTTAGAGTCAAAAGAGTCAAGAAGAATTTATTTTTAGTAAAAAAAAAATATTTATTTGAATCATGTCCCATTTGGACATTTGAAAGAAAAATAAATCAAATTTTATTTATGTCATAATCCCACAAGATCTTCAAGTTGGCCCTAATTGGACAAGTCAACCCAGTAGCACCTATTCGACCCTCCTGGACAACTATATATAAGTGTCAACTTCGACCTCTTGGAGACATCATTCATCAACACATTATCTATCTATTTTTGCACCAACACAAGAAGGAAAAAGGACAAACTAAAAGGAGAGAGAAAGAAGCCAAAGGAGAGAGAGAAATAAAAGTTCTTTTGCCCTATTTTAGCTTTCATGTGTGAATTTTCTGAGGTATTGTGGGCTCAAAATTCAGCCTCTATTGTAGGGCTGAAAATCTATGTTTTGACCAGATTTGGAGTAGGTTGACCAACATTGACTTTGACTATTGGAGGGGACTTGGAGGAGGGTTTGACTTGGAATATTTGTGGTGGAATTGGTCTTGGTATTGGTTGTGGATATCTCATTTTGATCTGATTCTATAAGAGAAGGATTGTTGGTTCCCCCCTTGTGGGGTTTTCCCTTGTCTAGTAGCTTGATTTTGGTGTCTTTTGTCTTTTTTTATTTTTATTTTTATGATTTGTTAATTTGTATAATTTCTTGATGAAGAAGACATAAAAAGTAATAAGAAAACAAGTAATATTCACAAGTAATTTTCAAGAAGAGAAATCAAGCATTAAACTCTATGCACTTGGTTTCTCAATAGATAGTACACCCTTTTTTATCAACTTAGTACATTAGTGAATGAGGGCATACAATTTTTATAAAGGAGAGAGACATAGAGGGTGCATACTTGCTCCATCATTAGTGTAGTTATACATTTGATGTTCCATATTTAACAATGCAAATCTATTTTTAAGTTTTGATTTCAGGGGAAATTTAGGGCTAATTTTTTTCCATGGGCCAATTTTCCATGTTTTTTTCCCAAAAAAAGATTTGTCAATTTCTGTTTTTTTTTTACATGATTCTCCCAAATTCTATAAGATATTTAATTTACCTTAAAAGTCACAAAATTTCTATAGAAACTATATAAAATCCTTATAAATTTTAATATTTTTATAAAAATGTCCCTAAACAATTTATAGTTTGCATATTGAGAACTAGTCAGATTTGCCGAGGTTTCTACACTTTAATATAAATTTCTATCTTCAAAATTTTCCTTGCTCGCTTTAGTTCATAGTTGAATGCACAATCAGTTAAGATGCTATGCATCTTGAAAATTTCAAAGAATAAATGGGTTTCATATCCATAGAAGAGAGAGGTGCGTGCACGCTGTAACAGCACCAAGTAAAACTAAAATTAATGTCTTAATGGAAAACAAATACTTACAAATGAACTTACCTCTATTACCTGTACTTGCAGTCTGCCAAGTGATCACAAGATTTTGGGGACGACTCTCCTCCCAATCGTAGGCTCAATTGTAGGATTCTGCTACAACTGGCCACCCCCAAGCCCTCAATCAATGACTACTGCCAGTGCTCCTAAGTCTTAGTATACCTTTCTCCCAAGAGAATGAAAGATAGAATCTCGGAATGATGGAATACCTCCCATCCTCCTCACCATCTATTAAATAGAAAAAAACATTGGAAGGGGAACCACATGCACACACTCCATGTGTCTGCATGCAACTTTTTTTCTTGTTTTATTTCTTTACTTTTCTTTTGATTTTTTTAGCTTTCTTGTTTTATTTCCTTGTTTTATTTCTATTTATTCTTATTTAGAGCTTTAATATGGTTATTACTATTTTTATTTTTATTTTTATTACTTATTTCTTTTTGTATAATTTTTAATATCATTTATTATTTATTATTTTTATTATTTATTATCAAGTGATTTATTTATTATT
>APFE030361947.1:64084-75684 GCA_000404065.3 Pinus taeda
TTTATGAAGAAAAACTAGTACTATTTTCCTATTAATCACATTCAGTTACTATTTTCATGTCATGTGTTAATCTATGACAGTAAATTAATATGATAAATGGTGAAGTAATATTAATATGATATATATGACATAAAATTTATGAATCAAGCATAGAAATATTCCACACCATAAAGAAGAGACACTGCCACCCGACCCAAAACCGGATCGGATGACGGGGAAGGTTATTCCTCCCCAACACAAAAAAATTATCATTTTATTAATTATATGGTCTGCCTGCAAGCGCACCTGCGAAGGCAACACCATTGCAAATCCCTTAAATTACAATACAATTAGGCGTAAAATTGCCTTCCTAAGATAGAAAATTGTAAACTTGTCGAGAAATCTGCCCATACTGATCAACCTCATATTGTGATTTGAAACATTCAGACACCTGCAATCTTGCGATATACACTTACAAATTTACAGACAACTCCATTGTTATGCTTGTTATATAGCTTCGTATATATCTTTGCCGCCCACTAATGAAAATTTTCATTATTTGCAATGCTACAGTCGTTCTCATATTCAACCATAGAATGATAATCTAAAAGAATCAATAATCCTTTGTTTTGTGGGAGCAACCTTAAGGTATGCCGATCTACCCCCATAATATGACAGTTTTAACTGTGTAGGCCCCCCATGTTTCCTCCCAAAATGATGCTAAGCTGATTGATTATTTTTATGGCCAGGTCATAAACAAAGATTTTGAAATAACCGATGAAGAGCAAGGACAATTTCGCTATCAAATTCAATATTGTTCTTTGTAATTGGTATCAATCCAGACAATATGCATTCTGATTTAATTAACAGCAATGATACCACACCTGTCTGTATATACCAATTATTTATACATTACTTAACTTCATATCTACTAAATTGACCAGTTATGGGGCTAATGTTATACTAGTGCCGATTCGTAGTTTGCATTGGTATAATTTGGACGTTCCAGAATGCCATTGATATATTTTCTCTAGATTTTGCATTTATGTGTTGTATAGTAGTGGCAAATGTTCGCAAACAATTTAATACCAATGTTTATTAATGATTTAATGAACAGATAAACAATCTAATACCAATGTTTATTAATGATTTAATGAACAAATAACATTCAGAAGTTAGTCTTCGACGATTTTTCAACCTTGTATGTAATTTCTGATGAGGTAGCTTGGTGGGCTTGATGTATGGTTTTAGTATGTTTGGAGATTGTTGAAAAGGTAACAACAATTTTTTTAGAATATGGATCAAATATCTGTAAGGAATCTTCCATTAAATCTAATAAATTCTTAGCCTAGACCAATTGGTATGTATCATAGTTAAATGGAATACTCTAAACCTATCATTTTTTATTACTATTAACTCAAGGTTTAATTTTATTTGAATGCAGCTCAACCTTCTCATCTTTTAAAAGAAAAAGTCAACCCTCCATTTTCTGGACATGAAAGTGCCTTCTCTTCACTATACAAATAAAGCAATAAATGACCATTTGTTATAACATGAACATGATAGCCTTACCTTCTCTTAAGTTCATTTTCCCTCATCCGATCTCAAGTCCTCTCTGGCAACCACAGTTGTTATACCAACCCTTTTGATGGTTGACAAAACCCTTTTTTATTCCATGCTCTTTTGGTGCTGCGCATGCTTTTTCCTTGGTTTTTCAACGGATAGAGTTTCAACAATTTTGAACAAGCCAGTAAAACTAAAATTAATGTCTTAATGGAAAACAAATACTTACAAATGAACTTACCTCTATTACCTGTACTTGCAGTCTGCCAAGTGATCACAAGATTTTGGGGACGACTCTTCTCCCAACCATAGGCTCAATTGTGCAAGATTCTGCTACAACTGGCCACCCCCGAGCCCTCAATCAACGACTACTGCCAGTGCTCCTAAGTCTTAGTATACCATTCTCCCAAGAGAATGAAGGATAGAATCCGGAATGATGGAATACCTCCCATCCTCCTCACCATCTATTAAATAGAACAAAACATTGGAAGGGGAACCACATGCACACACTCCATGTGTCTGCATGCAACTTTTTTTCTTGATTTATTTCTTTACTTTTCTTTTGATTTTTAGCTTTCTTGTTTTATTTCCTTCTTTTTGATAATTTTCTTCTTTTATTTCTATTTATTCTTATTTAGAGCTTTAATATGGTTATTACTATTTTTATTTTTATTTTTATTACTTATTCTTTTTGTATAATTTTAATATCATTTATTATTTATTATTTTTATTATTTATTATCAAGTGATTTATTTATTATTATCATTATTTTATTATTACTTATTATTTTTTGTATTATTTTATTAGTTATTATTATTTATTATTTATTATTAAGGGAGGGATATTACACACGCAAACATGTTATCTCCCTTAGTGCATGCACCATTAGTGAGAGCACTAATCCTAAGGCAGGCCATTGATTTAGGCTTTAGATTTATTTCCATTAAAGTGCTTCACATGTGCCGACATCCTATTAAAAGTAGAAGAAATGGGTTAAGGGTAGTATCTGCAGTTTTAAATGGATTTGTTGTTTTCAAGAATAATAAATGTTGAAATTTTTGTAGTCTAAAGTTTTAATGAAAAACAAATGCTTTTACCTCTTTGACTAGAGGTTTCCTTGATATTAACCCTGCGAAATTTAAATATTAGGGTTGCTATGACATATATACCAAAGCATCACTAGAAAGTGAATAAGATTTCAAATATTAATAGTCCAATTTTCTAGCTAATCCAAGGAGAAAAAATATCAAAGCGTTTCGATGAGTTTCAGACTTATTGTACATATGTCAGATTTGTAAAATCACTTTTATAGTGGATGATGATAGTAGTGAAACAACCTTTAACTTCCTAAAATATGATTTTAAATCACTTAACAAAAATACCCTTTAATTATGTAAAAAAAAAAGACAAACTATAATTGTGAAATGAAATTCATGAATAACATACATGGATGAAAACCAAATTTACAATTTACACAATTTGTAGACAAATAAAATTTGTGGATATTGTACATGGCATATATTTATCACAATAATACTGCAAACTATTATCTCTCTAAAGCTTTAGCTATGGAAAACATTGAAATCCCTAGCTTAACCAGGGAGCTCTAGAATGCATGAAGAACTTAGATAAGTTCTCCAATGGAAGACATCCACTTCTTCTCTTCTTCACCAAACACACCTTGGGTTTCATCTCAAAACCCTAATCTCCAACCTTCAAGAAATGAAACACTAATCATATACATCAAGATTCTCCAAGAATATTATGAACCCCTAGTGACCTTGAAAGAGAGTAAGAGGGAGGGAGAGAAGTCAAGTACAAATGAAGAGCTAAGAAAAAGAAGATTTAATGATTTATCACTCCTTTGTATTCCTGTAGATCACATATCTACACAAGAGTGAATTATAATGATGAATAATATTGTATAATCATCTAGAATGTCTTTTTTTTTACAAGAACAAACCCTAGTAAAAAAAAAAAAAAATTAGACAAATACATGCTCCTCCCATGTATAACTTCTCTTGGGGTTTCCTTATGAACCCTAGTGAATCACTCCTAGAAAATGACTAAAGAGAAAAGCATGACGATGATAATAATAATGAACTCTCTTCTTCCTCTATATATATATGGGAGGTAAGGGAGAACAATAATACAATATGGGCCCGAGTCCTTATACACATCCTATAATAAACTAATGTAGGTCCACATAAGATAATTGTTCCACTCTGGAATACACATGTGAAGGATTAAATCCTATTGGTATAGTTATTAGAATTTTCCCTGTCATGAGTGTAAATTCCATGGTGCTCCTTAACATATGTTAATATGTTTGTATGAGTTTGTTGTTGGTCCTATTGGCTATTAAAGCAAGAGAGAGAAGAAGGGAAAATTACATTTTGGTTAGAAGTGAATATTTGGTTTTCCCATAGGAATGTGATTGGTTTGTTCATATTCATATTGGTGGTGAGAAAGTGTTAGCTAGAGATCATTCATCACCTGCTTGTAAAATATGTGGAGAATAGAACCGCGAAACAAAATGTTTTCTAAAGGGTGGAAAGTGGCTCAGAGGACAAATAGCTAAGAAATTGAGCCACCATCCATTTGGTTGGGAGTCACCATTGTTGTATCCTTATGAGAAATACTTTTCTGGACATAAATCGAGAGAGGAGGACTTGGTGACATCAATGATTGGTTGGTGAAGACTCAATGCATTTAGTGGAGTCTCCATGCTTGAGGAGGAAGGAACCCACTCTATGTTTATAGCTCATAGATTTGTATGGAGAAGTATGGAAGGTAATGAATTGTATGAAGTCTAGATGATCTTCTTTATTGTAAGCATTCTTCTTTAGTGCAGTCATTGTAATATCATTTGGAAAATTACAATTACATTGGAGCTTTGTTGTACAATGAAAAATTGAAAAATGATATCTAGAAACATGTGGAAGTACTATGGAAGCTAAGCATACAAAGCCATAGAAAAATTCAACCTATAGCACATGTTTCTTCTTTTTCTAATGATTCAATCTTTTTATGGTTGTGTTAATTCAAATTTAAAGTGAAAATGAAGTAAATTAATATCATAGATTCCAACTGCATATATGCTGGTGGGCTGGTTGTAGGTGTTAAGGATAATCGTTCAAAACCAGATACGATCTCCTCAAGCTCGGGTGGAACTTCTTCTCGGATTTCCTTTGGAGAATCAATCATCAACCTCTAGTTTTATCTATTCTGCTAAAATAGTAGAATTGGTTTTACTCGATATATGGCAAACCTTCACCTTTCCCATGGAACTGAAAGCAAATACAACTGCAGTTCATAGCCTTCTCAGGTCTAAAATTTAATTTAAATCGCGTGCATATTCCAGAGCGATATCCATCAGATCTCATCCCTTCTCAATGAATGGTTGTGATTGATCTGGAATTCAACTAGATTAAACTACAATCAATAAAATATCGCGTCCGAAATTTATTAACTCCCGTGCATCTTTCGATGAAATCACCATCGAATCTGACTCCTTCAAGCGGACGATCACGATTAATTGAGCTATCAACTTAGTTTTATAATTTATCGCGTCCATTTATGGAATTAAAATCTACGCTTGTTAGCATGCGATCACTGTTAGATCTATTTCCTATCAATCGGATGGTACAGATCTTCTCCGAGGGTTCTCACGAATTTTGTCGGGGTTTTCTTCATTCCACCAAGAATTTTCACTTCCGCCAAGTTTAGCCTGTCTATAAGTTATATTTCTTAAAACATATCCAGACTATTTGATACACAATGAGTGAAGATTTAAACGCGATAACACAAGATTATACATAATCTAGTTCTAAAGGGCCCAAACTGGAAATCAACAGAATTCAGAATTATTTCGAAGGACATTAAAACCTTTGGGATTGACCATTCATGCAGAGTATACACAGAGATACAGAGAGATTCCAAACTTTACAATCAAATCTTCCTCGACCAAATCCATTTACATTAATTCAAAACTTACATGAATACTTGTACGTACAACAACCAGATCCTAAAACAATGGATCAAAACTACCTAATCCTATCTAATCTGCATGATACTCTCCTCGAGAATCTCAAATAAGCATAACTACTTGAATTAATTACAAGATAATCCAAATCCCTAAATTCTAGCTCAAATCCTATCTAGAAAGCTTTGTAAAGTGACATCTAAAGGATCCCACTCCTTTGCTTGTAAATGTTTTTTGTATTTTTGGAATAAAATTCGAAGCCTTTTGTCATCAAGCCTCATGCTTCTGCATCAGACTCCTGAGGACAAAATTCTTCATGGGCTCCTATCCATGAGCTCTTCTATAGAACTACCCAACTTCTGTAGCATGGCATCTATCATCCAGGTAGCATCAACAATCGGTTGATCTTTCCACTTGACCAAATACTGAAAATACTCTTGTCCTCTTGTCCTTTTAAACACTCTCTTGTCTAAAATCTATTCTGGCTGCAATGCCTTTGCTTTTGGTAACTGTTTTACCCAATCAACCTCTTGTTCTTCCTTATCTTCTGTTGCATCATCTACATTTCCACTTTCATACCTATACAAATAAGCAACATTGAAAATTGGAGATATTCCAATATCAGGGGGTAATTCAATTTCATATGCATCTGTAGAAAATTTCCTCAAGACTATGCATGGTCCAATTTTCTTAAATTTTAACTTGTTATACTCCCTTTTGGGAAACCTTTCCTTCCTTAGGTGTGCTAAAACCAAATCTCCAACCTCAAAATTAACTTCTTTCTTCGTCAAATCTGCTCTACTCTTGTACTTTATGTTGCTATCTTGTAATTGTTGTTTTACCTGTTCATGTATTGCTTGAATCTCTAAAAAAAAATCTTCTCCTTTAACACTTATCATTTCAGCTTTGCCCAAGTCTCTTAATTCAAACACTCCTCTTGGGTGAATTCCATAAACTATATGGAATGGACTCTGCTTTGTACTCCTATTAGGAGAATTATTAAAGCATACTTAGCCTATGCCAAAATTTGATCCCACTGTTTTGGATGTTCACTTGCAAGACTTATCAGAATATTACCCAGGCTTTTGTTTACAACTTTAGTCCGTCCATCACTTTGAGGATGATAAGCTGAACTGAAACTCAGTTTCATACCAATTTTCTTCCACAAGGTCCTCCATAAATGACCATTAAATATGATGTCTCTGTCTGAAACAATGCTCTTAGGTAACCCATGCAATCTTACAATATCCTTCAAAAAAAGATTAGAAATGTGAGTAGCATCACTGGTTTTATAACATGGAATAAAATGTGTCATTTTAGAAAATTTGTCAACCACAACATAATTTGAATAATTTCCTCTTTGAGTTTTTGGTAAACCCAAAACAAATTCCATACTTACCATATCCCAAGGTCTATTTGGAATAGGTAATTGAACATACAAACCTGGGTTTTGGCTCCTTCCCTTTGCATACTAACAGACTTTACAATTTTTTACATACTTCTCCACTTCATAGCTCATCTTTGGCCAAAAATAAAACCGATTCAACTGCTCATAAGTCTTGTCTTCACCAAAAGGTCCTCCAAGTCCACCACTATGTTTCTCCTTGATTAAATTTTCTATCATAGAACAATTTGGTATGCTCAATTGATTTCTTCTAAACAACAATCCTTCTTGCAAGAAAAAATCCAACCACTTACTTCTGTCTAACAAAACAAGATTTTTACAAGCTTCCAATTGGCTCTTTAAAATCTAAATATTTCTCATATAATTCTTTAATAAAATCAAAACCCAACACTTGAATTTGACTTTCCTGAATTAAGATACTTTTTCTGCTTAACGCATCTGCTACTTTGTTTGATTGCTCATTTATATGCTTAATACAAAATTAAAAATTTGAAGATATTCTACCCATTTTGCATGTTTTTGACTAAGATTTGGTTGTTGCATAATGTACTGCAATGCATGATTGTTTGAATAAAGTATAAACTCCTTAGAAATCAAGTAATATCTCCACTTTTACAATGACTGCACAAATGCATAAAACTCCTTAGCATAAGAAGAATATTTCTTCTTTGATTCATTCAGTTTTTCACTAAAATAAGCTATATATCTGTCCTCCTAACTTAAAACACCGCCAATAGCTTCTCCACTAGCATCACATTTCACTTGTAAAGGTTTATTAAAATCAGGAAAAATTAAAATAGGTTTCTTGGTGATCTTCCTTTTCAACAGCTGGAAGTTTTGTCTGCTTCAATAGTCCATTTAAATGGCTATTTATCCTTCTTTATAGTATCAATAATAGAAGCATTGATCTTACTAAAATTCCTTGTGAATTTTCTATAAAAACTAGCAAGGCCATGAAAACTTCTTACCTCAAAAACACTTTTTGGTGAAGGCCACTCTATGATCGCCTTTATCTTCTCTGGATCCATCTTTAATCCATCAACAGAAACAACAAAGCCCAAATATACCAACTCTTCCTTCATGAATGAACATTTCTTTAAATTTAGCAGTAAATTTTCTTGTTGCAACTTATGTAAGACATAATTCCGATGTATCATATGTTCCTCTTTAGATATGTTGTAAACTAATAGATCATCTAGATATATTATTACAAATTTACCAATAAATTCTTTCAATACTTCATTCATAAGCCTCATAAATGTACTAGGAGCATTCGATAACCCAAAAGGCATTACCATCCATTCATATAGTCCTTCATTTGTTTTAAAAGCAGTTTTCCATTCATCACCTTCTTTAATCCTTATTTGACGATAACCACTTTTTAGATCCATCTTTGTGAAATATCTTGCTCCACTTAAACAATCCATTAAATATTCAATTCTAGGCAAAGGAAATTTGTACCTGATTGCTATTTTGTTGATGGCTCTTGAATCAGTGCACATTCCCCAACCTCCATCTTTCTTTGGACTCAACACTATTAGCACTGCACAAGGACTCAAACTCTCTCTAACTAGTCCTTTATCTAATAATTCATGAACATATTTTATGATTTCTTCATTTTCCGTGGGAGTCATCCTATAAGCTGCTCTATTTGGTAGATTTGCCCCTGGAATCAAATCTATATGATGACTGATTTTTCTAATGGGTGGTAACTCGTCAGCAAATCAACTACAATGATATTACAATAATTCTCCAACATCTCTTGAGTTTCAATTTGCAAATCATAAATCTTAGTAGAAGTAATTATTACCTTGGGTTTGCAAATCAATGCAAAATTTACCTCATCCTCTTCAATCTGCTGCAAGTATTCTTTTCCACCCAACAATAAGGTCTTTGGATCAGATTTTCTTGATGCATCCTCTTCTTCCATAGGCAGCAATGTGTGATTAACACCATCTTTACCAAATTTGTATGTGTTCATTTTCCCATCATGCATAGCTCCTCTGTCATTTGCTAAGATATTCCCAGCAATATGTGACACACGTCCATAGGCATCACATCACACATAATTTTGTCTTTGTATTTTCCCAACTACAACTCCACTTCACATTATTCATTCACTAACAACTAATGTCCTTTTTGAAGCCATGACACTTTGTAAGGTGTTGGACGTTCCTTTGTTCTCAATTTTAACTTTTCTACCACTTCTGTAGAGACCAAATTATCAGTACTGCCACTATCAATTATCATTTCACAACATTTTCCTTGAACCTTGCACACATTCCTGAACAAATTCTTTGTTTGTGCTGGTTCAACAACTTCCTTTGTTGGCTTAAAAAAAACTTTTTTAACCACCAAAGATTCCCCTTTCTATGGTACATTTTCTTCTTCTAGCACCTTTGTTGCTTCTTCTTCAGTCTGAGCAATAATTACATTTCTTTGATTTGTTCCTATATTTTCTGGGCACTCATAGGCTCTGTGTCCCAGCTTGTTGCATATGTAACATCTGATTTCTCTTCCTCTGCCTCTGCCACCTCTTCTTCTGAGAAAACTCCTTTTGCCACTTAAATCACCTTCTATGGGTGAATGCTGACTCAAGATGTTGCTAGCTCCATCTCTAGGTGTTGTAGATCTTCCTCTACAACCTTAACTTCCCCTTCCTCGGAAATTACCTCTACTTCTGGCATATCTCTTCCTTATGAGTTTTTTTTCAACCTTTAGTACCATCTGATAAGCCTCTTCTACTGTTTTATATATCTTGCAACCTTCTCATCTTTATCTTGAATTTGTCCATCTCTTATGCTTACTTTGTAAAATTCCTTTGTGTATTATTTCACTGTCAAAGACCTTTGTCTAAGATTCTGCATATGTATATATAACTAAAGTTGATAATCACTTGGCAAAAACTTACCTCTCAACTTTGCCACCATCTTGTTCCAATTTTTAATTAGCTACTTACCAAGTCTTTCTCTTTCTGCTTGCACTCCATCCCATAAAAGTGTTGCATGTTCTTTCAATTTTGTGCCAACAAATTTCACTTTCTTTCCTTCTTCCATTTCTTCATAATCAATGAATTTATCCATGTCATTAATCTAGTCTATCAACTCCTCAG
The DNA here is from genome assembly GCA_000404065.3 of Pinus taeda. NCBI lineage: Eukaryota > Viridiplantae > Streptophyta > Pinopsida > Pinales > Pinaceae > Pinus > Pinus taeda. The sequence continues at coordinate 74,129 of APFE030361947.1, forward strand.
GGTTTAAACCTCCTGTATAAACTGTACCCTCAAGTCTGGGTTTAGATGTGGATCCCAACATTGATTTAAGAATCTCATTTCAGGAGTAACTTCAGCAGGTTCCTCTTCTTCTACAGTTTCAACTTCAGACTCAATGACGTCTCCATCACCTGCATCTCCTTGATTTCCCATTTCCGCTGCTTCTAATCTGGCTTGCATCTGTTGCATAGCTTCCAATACTTCAACATTTGTAACTGGTCTTCCTCTTCTTCGACCACCACCACATCTTCCTCCAACTCTGAAAGCCATGTTGGATTTATTTTTCTAATCTTTGAGATCCGGCTCAGTGTCAATAGGCTACTCTGATACCACTAATGGCGGGTTATTTGCAGGTGTTAAGGATAATCATTTAAAACTAGATACGATCTCCTCAAGCTCGGGTGGAACTTCTTCTCGGGTTTCCTTTGGAGAATCATTCATCAACCTCTAGTTTTATCTATTCTGCTAAAATAGAAGAACTGGTTAATTTACCCAATATATGGCAAACCTTCACCTTTCCCACGGAACTGAAAGGAAATACAACTGCAGTTCATATCCTTCTCAGGTCCGAAATTTAAGTTAACCCACGTGCATATTCTGGAGTGATATTCGTCAGATCTCATCCCTTCTTAATGAACGGTTGTGATTGATCCAAAATTCAACTAGATTAAACTATAATCGATAAAATATCATGTTTGAAATTTATATTAACTCCTGTTCATTTTTCGACACGATCATCGTCCGATCTGACTCCTTCAAGCGGACAGTCACGATTAACTCAGCTATTAACTCAGTTTTATAATTTATTGCATCTGTTTTGGAATTAACACCTGCGCTTGTTAGCACACAATCATCGTTAGATCTGTTGCCTGTCAATCGAAAGGTTCAGATCTTCTATGGGGGTTCTCATGAATTTTGTCGGGTTTTTTTTTTTTCGTTCTACCAAGAATTTTCAGTTTCGCCAAGTTTAGCCTATCTATAAGATATATTTCTTAAAACATACCTAGACTATTTGATACACAGTGAGTGAAGATTTAAACGTGATAGCACAAGATTATACAGAATCTAATTCTTAAGGGCCCAAACTGGAAATCAATAGAACTCATAATTATTTTGAAGGAAATTAAAACCTCCAAGATTGACCATTCATGCACAGTATACACAGAGATATAGAGATATTCCAAACTTTACAATAAAATCCTCCTCAACCAATTCCCTTTACATTAATTCAAAACTTATATAAATACTTGTACATACAAAAACCAGATCCTAAATCAATGGATCGAAAATGCCTAATTCTATCTATTCTGCATGATATTCTCCTCAAGAATCTCAACTAAGCCTAACTACTTGAATTAATTACAAGATAATCCAAATCCCTGAATTCTAGCTCAAATCCTATCTAGAAAGCTTTGTAAAGTCATTGTTATGAAACCAGCTCAAGAAAATATAGAAAAGATAGATCAACGCCTTAGAATTCAGCCTCTTCGAGGGGGCAACCTCCTTTACATTACATAAATGAAAAACTCTTGGATGAT
>APFE030361947.1:80971-101096 GCA_000404065.3 Pinus taeda
TTTCTATATATGGGAGTCTAAGGAGTCACAATATAACCCAGCCGACCTAACAATAATAATATAAAGCCACAAAAATAAAAATAGAGGGATTCTATGGGGCACAACAATATTAATAAGGGGTATAACTACAATAGTAATGGGGTAATCACTAGTATTATAGGGACCCAACAGTGACAGCTAAAGGATCCCTCTCCTTTTCTTGTAAACATTTTTGTGTTTTTGGAATAAAATTCAAAGCCTTATGTCTTCAAGCCTCATGCTCCTGCATTATATGCTCAATAACTTTCTATATTTCTAATGTGTAATGTGATATCCCTTGGCGTTCTATTGGTGAAAAAAATAAAACCATAAACCAGAGAATTGGTGAAAAAATAAGTAGTCTTGATAAGTTCACAATGAGTTAAATATTTAAATTAAGACACTTTAACACCATGAGAATCAATAAGCATCTTATTTAGGTAACAAATGCTTGGAAGATTTCTTGAAGGTAATATAGGTAAATTGTTTCAATTGTGATGGGATTTTCCAAAATGGAATCATGTTTATCATTTCATAAACATAATTATATCGATGACCTTCAATTCCTGATTTGAAATCGCTTTGTGTTCAAGGTCCAAAAACACTCTAGCCATATTTAAACAATATCCCTCCTCCCATGCACCATTTCTAATTCCTCAAAGAAATATTCCAACTGTTGTAAACATCAATTCCATCCTTTATTTTTATTATCAAATAGTGAATGGAGATGTTATGATTAGAGTAACCTATCCACAGGAATCTCATTTAGTTGCAAGAGTGATGCTTCTTAATTTTCAGATTGTTCTATGTTGTATCAATTACTTTAGCCCAATTTCAAACTTCAATTAGAAATATTTCAAATTAAAATTAGTCTTTCCATTCATAAAAAATAATTGATGATATAACAATATATGCAATGAAAAAGAAGACAATCAATACATTATAAACGAACACCAGATTAGGTCAAAGACTAGGGAAAAACCTCACATGGAGGAAAAACCCTTGAAATTATTCTTTTATTAGATTGTCATAAATTGTTCAGTAGAGAGTACAATGAGCCCAATACAATATGATCATAAATACAACCCAACAACTTCAGAAACCAATTTATAGTGGTAGAATATATCATAGACAACTTGATTCAGACTTCAGGCAGCCTCAGAAAAACTTTGGATGATGGTTAACTGTAGTAAAATCCCTAGACGTTCCCTTCTGGTTAGCATATGTGCTCCTATAGCTTCCTCAACGTTATCTTGACCATAGCATGTGTGTGTCTAGGGACGAAATTTCCCAATTTTGTGTCAGCATCCAGAATATAAACCCTAATTTTGTGCGAACTTCGGATTTGAGACTTCAGACCTTCGTACTACTTTTTCCTTCGCCAATGTGTCGAACCAAATCAGATAGAAGAGAAGAAGATGCTTGATGTTGTGATGTAAAAATGAGCTCCTAGGTCACTTATATTTATAGGCTTCTAGGGGTGTCTAAAAATATCCATTTGATGTTGATTTTGGCTTGCCCAAGTGTGCATGAGAGTGAAGTCAACCTAACCCAATATCCATGAGTGGGTGCACAAATCAAAAACCAACTTCTGCTTGTCCAAACAAGGTGATATTTAGGTCGATTTTGGTCCTCTGAAAAGAGGAACTCAATGCTATCATAATATATGTCAAATGAGTAGTCCAAATTCAAATTTGACCGCAATTTCATATTTTTAACACTCTCTCTCAACTAGGGAGAATTCCACCTGTTAAACATGTCCATCGATCAATGTGTCATCCTATCATCATGTGTATAAATATGCTCAAATATATCTGCTAAACAATTGTCGAATATAAAGAAGAATTGTGGGGAGAAAAATCTACCACACCCTATCCATTAGGCTACAACCCAGGTGCTCTATCAGTAGGCTACGACCCAGAATATCTATCAACAGGCTAATACAAGGAAATATTTGTCATCGGGATACTACTCGAAAATATGTCATCATGCTACTACCCTAAATATCATGGGGGAGCTACAACTCAATCCATGTCGAGCAATAAGTGATGTAGGGGAGCTACTACTAAACCCATCCTCTTTCCCACCGTTCTTCCTGGCAATGACCCTTAAGAGTCTTGTGGTAGAACACCTACATCATAATCCTAGCTTGGGTGAGATACCCGACTTACCAAAGGTAAGGATATCACGCCCCCAAGCCTCCTCACCCATCGGCCAAACGAGGAGGGATAATACCAACAAGCCCAACTTGTGGGTATGATGCTAGCTGAGGTATACTATGCAAAGACCAAGATAGGGTGAGCTACTACTTTAACCCTATGGGTAACAGATAGGGGTGATACCCTATTATCTAGAGTTATCTCAACCCCAGGACCCCTTTATCTCAATTCCTTACCCTGGGAGCTCTAACAGTGGGGGAAGAGTATGGCTTAGTGACCTTGATCAATGGTTCCCCTTATTGGGAGGGGTCACATCCATCAGTCCAAGTTGCTCTTTGAAGACCAAGAACTTCTATTTTAGTAATGCCTTAGTGAGAATATTTGCAATTCGTTCATCTGTCGATATGTGATGGAATTGAACGACTTCTCTCTATACCATATCACAAATTAAGTGATATCAGATCTCTATGTGCTTGGACTTGTCATGAGACATGAGATTCTCTATCAGATGGATCCCACTCTTTGTGATGCAATATATCACTGTAGTGTCTAGGACCTGCTCAAATAGCTATCCAAAGAGCTTCCTTAACCAAACTACTTCATAGCTAGCCATGCTAGTGGCAATATAATCTGTCTCGATGGTACTCAATGCTATATAGTTCTACTTCCTACTCATCCAAGATATCATGGAAGATCCAAGACTAAGACAACATCCTGACATACTTTTCCTGTCAATAGCATTTCCCACAAGTCAACATCGGTGTATCCATGAAGTCAAACATCTCCGGCAGAGTGTCTCAAACCAAGTGTAATTGTTCCTTGCAAATATCTCAAAATGTGTTTGGCAGCAGTCCAATGTGCATGGAGATGCTTAGTCATGAATTGACTTAACGTGTTCACTGCATAACATATGTCCAGATGGTTATTCACAAGGAACATCAGAGCCCCAATCAATTGTCTATATTCAGATCGATTCACCAAATCAGGTCCTGCATACTCCACAAAACTTCTTGAATTTCATTTCCATCGGTGTGGGTAGGTACTTGCATTCTATCATTCCAAATCTTTCCAACAGCTTCACAGCACATTTTCCTTGTGAAAGGAAAATCTCACCTAGCCTTTGCCACACCTCAAGGCCTAGAAAATAGTGCATGATTCCAAGGTCCTTCATCTTGAATTCAGCAGATAGCTCCCTCTTACACTTGATCACCATGGTCTCACTACCTGTCAAGAGTCGATCATCAACATATAAAACCAAAATCAATGACATAACTTGGACTACCTTGAAGTAGAGGTTGGGATCGACATTGCTTCTTGTGAATGCCAACTTCACCAAATAACTGTTTGTGCGGGTGTACCATGCTCTTGGGCCTTGCTTCAAACCATACATTGCCTTCTTCAATCTACAAACATGTGTCTTTTAACTTCTACTTCATGTCCCAGTGGTTTCTCAATGTATACTTCTTCTTGTAGCATGCCATTGAGGAATGTGGTCTTTATGTCCATTTGATGAAGGGTCCATCCTGTACTTGCAACAAGGGAAACTATCAAACAAATGGTTGTATATTGAGCCACAGGTGCAAATATATCATCATAATATTCTCCCTCTTTCTAGGAGAATCCTCGAGCCACAAATCTCGCCTTGTATTTTTCAATTCTTCCATCAATTCCATGCTTGATCTTGAATATCCATTTTGAAGTTACCACAGGTTTCCCCTTTGGTCTCATCACAACATCCCATACATAATTCTTCATAATATATTAATATTCCTCTACCATAGAATCTTTCCAAACTTGGTCTTTTACGACTCGTTCGAATGTGGAAGGTTCGGCTTGAATCATAGTGCTCGTGGTTGCAACATATCCTTGGTACCTACATGGCTTCTTCCTTTCTCTAAACGATGTTTAGATGGGTACATGAATATCAACGTCCTGAAGAGTTTCATAGAGGCAAAGTGGTCTCTTCCTAGTAGGAGGATTACTAGGAGGAGAATCTAAGGGATCCATGGGCTCCATGGGATCATCAACAATATCAGTGTTGGATTCAAGCATGGATGAGCCACCCAAGGTATCCATATCATCATTATTCTTGGGAGGAGGATGTAGAGGAATGTCTCTTTCTTTTCCAATAGAGACATATTCATCGAATGTAACATCCCTTCTAATTTCTACATTCCTTTGACGATGAATATATATTCTAAATTCTTTAGAAATTTCACAATGCCCAACAAACATACCTTTTCTTCTTGTAGCTTCTAATTTGTTTCTTTTATCCTTCTGAACATGGAAATATACGAGACATCCAAATATGAAAAGATGACTAATGTCGAGCTTCACACCTATAAATACTTCTTCAGGGTTATTTTTTTCCAAAGCTTGATGATGCACCATGTTTTGAACATATATGACAATATGTGAAGCTTCGGCCCAAATAAATTTAGGTAACTTTTGATCATGGAGCATCGCTCGAGTGGCGTCTACTATAGACCTATTCTTCCTTTCAGCTAGACCATTTTTTTTCAGGAGTATATGGCACAATTGTTTCCTTCTTGACACCTTTCTTTTTGCAAAATTCGACGAATTCATTTGACATATATTCTCCACCATTATCGGAACTGAATATTTTAATCTTCTTCCCTGTTTAATTTTCAACCAATGCTTTGAAATCCTTAAATGTTTCGAAGGATTCATCCTTATGCTTCAAATAGTATATCCATGTCTTTCTTGAAAAGTCATCAATGAATGTGATGTAGTAGAGATATCCACTAATAGAGTGCATGGGCATTGATCCACATATGTAGGAATGAATGAGATGGAGGATGTTAGTGGTCTTGTTTTCACTAGAGGGAATGGTCCCCTTGTCATTTGTCCACTAGAACATCCTGGACATACTCCATCATGTTGAGTTTTAACTTTTGGAATCCCTAAGACCAAATTCTCCAATTTCGAAAGAGCATCATAATGAAGATGAGCTAACCTTCAATGCCATAATCCGATTAGATGATTTGTATTATGAACCAATGCTAGTAGTGGTCTTCCAGTGAACCTGTAGAGTCCTTCATATCTTGTTCCCAAAGTGAATGCATCTCTCATAAGTGATCCAACAGGCCAAGTAAGAACCTTACCTTTCATGAAAGAAACCCTTATTCATTTGTCTTCCAAATCGGATATTAATACCAAATTCTTATTTAACTCAGGCACATACATTACATCATGTAGTACAATAGATTCCCCAAAATTCAAATGAAATTTGACGGATCCAAAAACTTTAACGGGATGATTGTAGTTGTCTCCAAGAATGATTTTCAAATTCGACTCCCTCTCTACCAAGTTAGAGATAACTTCTTTGTAACCAGAGAAGTGACTAGTGGCCCCAATATCATCCAACCAACCATCCATGAATTCGGATGAGATGAACTAGTAAGAGAAGAAATAAGAATATATTCAGATTGATTCGCAAAATTACTTTCATACCTAGAGAATTTTTACTTCTTTTGTGGGTGATGATCTTCTTCATGGTCACTCAGAGCATATTTTCTTCTTCTATCATTTATTTGGCATTGCGGTCATTCCTTATGTCATATCTCCCTCTTTGATCATTAAACCTATTGTTGTTTCTTCTAGTATTATAACATGGTCCATTGTTCTTCTCAGGGAAATCTCGAGCATAGTGCCCTTTCTTATGACAATTGTAGCATTCAATGTTCACATATTCCTTCCTTCCACTAGAATTTCGAGGAGGAGGTTTTCTTGAATTTGATGGACCTCCTTTCCCTTTCTTCTTCTTCTTGTCATGAGTGATTCATGCAACATGTTCTCCTTCTTCGTGCTTTTTAATACTTCCTCTTCCTATCATCCTTGACTCTTCTTGAGTGAGATTTCCAACAATTTCATCAAATGAAGGGAGGAAATTTGTGTTGCTTATAGTAGTGATGATTTTTTTCCAAATAGGAGGGAGACCTCTTAGAGTCACGACCACCAGTTCCCTGTCAGGAATAGATTCTCCAACTCTTAGCAATTGATATCTAATATGAGAGATCCTCATTATGTAGGATTGTATGGAATCTCCTTTGTTCATATTGGTGTCTTTGAGTTGACCTTTCAAGGTGAGGATTTCATTAAAATTGTTGACCTCATACATGTCGGCTACCTTATCATACATGTCTTTAGAAATTAGCAAGTTCCCAACATATGCAAATAGATTATCTTGTAAACTATCAGGTATAATTTGTTTTTCTTTCAAAACACCTTTCTTGTGCTTGTTCTTGACAGCAGCGGATGCATTCTGGAGGCTCAGGCACCTTTCCTTGAATGCAATCCAAAGCATTATTTTTATTATCTATGATCTCCAACCTAACTTTCCATGTAACAAAATTAGGTGAATCACCCAACTTCTCATCACTCTTGAAGTACAAAGTCATCTTGACTTTGACTAGATCAGTTCTTTCAACTTTCCAAAGATGAGTGCTTCAAGGCTTGTCTCCTTTTGGGCTTGTCCTTCACTTTAGCTTTGATACCATGTTAATTTTTAGATTGTTCTATGTTGTATCAATTACTTTAGCCCAATTTCAAACTTCAATTAGAAATATTTAAAATTACAATTAGTCTTTCCATTCATTAACAATAGTTGAAGATAGAAAAATATATGAAATGACAAAGAAGACAATCAACACATGAATAAGAGACACCAAATTTTGTCAAAGACTAGGGAAAAACCCCACAAGGGGAAAAACCCTTTGAAATTCTTCTTTTATTAGATTGTCATAAAATTTTCAACAGAGAGTATAATGAGCCCAATACAATATGATCAACAAGACAACCCAACAATTTTAGAAACCAGTTTACAGTGGCAGGATATATCAAAGACAACTTGATTCAGACTTCAAACAACTTCAGAAAAACTTTGAATGATGGTCAACTTTAGTCAAACCCCTGGACACTCCCTTCAGGTTAGTGTGTGTGCATTTGTAGCTTCCTAGACGTTGTCTTGACCATAGCATGCATGTGTCCAGGGAAAAAATTTCCCATTTTTGTGCCAACGTCCGAAACAAAAACCCTAATTTTATTCGAGCTTCAGATCTGAGACTTTGAACCTTTGTATGATTTTTTCCTTCGCCAATGTGAAGAACCAAATCAAACAGAAGACAATAAGATGCTTGATTTTGTGATGTCCAAATGAGCTTCTAGGTCACTTGTATTTATAGGCTTTTAGGGGTGTCCAACAATGTCCATTTGATATTGAGGCTAACCTATCCAAGTGTGCATGAGAGTGAAGCCGACCTGATCCAATATCCATGAGTCGGTGCACAAAATCAAATACCAACTTATTTTTGTCCAAACAAGGTGATATTTAGGTCGATTTTGGTCATCTCGAAAAGAGGAACTCAATGCCATCATCATCTCCATCAAATGAGTAGTCCAAAGTTGAATTTTACCACAGTTTCATAGTTTTAACAATGATTTCTTTGTAAGAAATGAAAATATATGTACAATAGGCAGCCATGTATGCTGCTAAAGACATGTCTACATTGTGTAGCATCACATTTATAGAATAGGGGATGTTATTATAAATATAGTAAGAAATTGTTCCTAGTGACACTATTTTTTATTTGTTATCTCTAAGAGAAACTTCTATCCTTCAAAATACATATTTTTTTAACAAGAAATTATATTATATTGACAAATTTGCTATTAAAAAACACAACTATTATATACAACTATTATATAATTACAATTATATATACTTTAAAAAACTAACATAATTTGACAAAATTTACAATTTATCAAGAAAGTTTTAAGAATGAGTAGAGTTGCTAGTCCCTACTTACTTTGAGATTTGAGAGGGTTGTATTCCACATCTTATACATATGTACGCCCATATTATTTGAATTTTGTAATGAATATCTAGTAGGTTTTAGGCTTAGAATTTTATGTTTCACATATTTGATGGCCAAAAAAAGGGTGTAAACTAAACTCTCAATGTTTTCACCTTTATTAATTGTCCTTTCCGACACTTGATCACATTTTCATTTATCACTTTCCAACGTCAAAGTTTTTGATTGGCCAATCATGCCCTATTTTTGATGCTCCTTGAAATTTCTTACTTGAAACAAACAAAGGTCCAACACAAAGGGATAATGCTCATATGTGATATGAGTTGTAAGTATTTCACAACAACATGGCACTTGCATTCCTTGATTTTGTTTTTTTACTTAGTGCATACATCTTATGAATGCATATATATATATATATATATATATATATATATATATATATATATATATATATATATATATAGTTATTCATGAGTAAATATATGTGATTTTTTACCAAAGTGTTGTAAATTTTATTGTAGTTAATCATGTTCATATGACCCGGAAGATGGAAGAGGAGAGCGTCCAAATCAATATAGAGGCTCATTTGTAAAGTAGAAATGAGATGCCAATGCCACTTTATTATGAAGGCTTTGAATAAGAACCCTGATATAGAAATACTAACATACAACACATCTAAGCACATAGATGATAATGGATGGCCTTATCATGTTCAACATGATGCATCTAGTGATGCTAGGTCCTTGCATAAACCCATGCTTTCAAGAGAGATTGTCTTTTTTTTGGTAGATTTTCTTTATTTATTTATTTATGGAAGTGTCAATTGATGTTGTATATAACAAATGCATTCAATAAAATCTTGACATGGATGCGAGATATCGTGGTAGAGATTTCTTTTTGACTAGGAAATATATTGCAAACATTTATAATTGTTTGATGGAGAAAAAGTATCAACTTCAAAAGAAAGATGAAACGAGTGTTAACATGTGGTATCTGAAACAATTGGATACATTTTTTTCTTTTTCAAAAAGTGGATGGTCCAAATGTCCTTTTTTATAATTGGAATCCAATCAAAAATAGATATTGGAGACCATGGTCAAGCTATCTCATAATAATTTAATAGGAATGGATTCAAATTTCAGAATAAATAAATATGAGGTAAGCTGAAATTGAATGATTCATTACAAAATTATTCTTTGGGTTATGATTTAGCACAATTGTAGCTTAAAGTTTGACATTGAGTGTTATTGATTTTGTAGTATCAAATGTACATCTTGTGCTGTTTGATGGCTGAAGAGTGGGGTACAAGTTGCATGGGTGGTGAGATCTCGAAATACATCATTTGGTATTATGACATGGTTGAAATTACTAATCAACAGGTGTCATCAAATATTCCCCGATTGGAAAGTGAATGCAGTCATGGTTGATGATGTGTTGACAAAATTTGATGCTTTGAGGTAACTTTCAATTGAACTATTTATGACTTGTTTTTATTTTGTAAGAATATCTCACAAAAATGCATTCAATGCTAAATGACGACCACACAATGTTGAGTAATATTGTGCATTTGGCATGTATGGAGAGCATGGAAAAAATATATCTAAAGGCTGACCCTTTTTTTAGAGACATCAAATGCAATGCTTGAGAGGTTAAGATATATAATGAAGTTTTGACTTGTTGACAAATCAATGGTTCAACATGTGGAAAATTTATTTAATTATTTTGCAAAATAGAATAAGTTTTTGGATTATTTTCACACCACTTGGGTTGGGGGTAATAAGCTTTGTAAGTTTACATACCCTACTTTCTTTTTATTGTTTTATGTCTTTCACAAATATTCTCCTTGTACTGAGTTATTTCTTTCATTTAGGGATGTGGGCTAAATTTTTCCATGATCTTCCTCATGCAAATCATGAGACTAATAATTATATGAGGAAGCATACCACAACATATTGAAATCTAAATTTTTATTCGATTGAAGGAAGAAACATGCTTGTAGAATGGATTGGTTGTTATATATGCTCTTATAATATATAGAACCATACTACCAATTTAAAAACATTTTGAAAGAACATGAATATTTGAACAACCACAAGAAAGAGAAGCAATTTGAATCCTCAATGGAGAAAGCTAGAAAATTTTAAATGATGTATGTTGGCCCCATGGGAGTATATCTTGTGCTTATTGGGTGAGGAGTCCAAGAAAACGTGTGTTAAGAAATTTACTGCATAACATAAATAATTACTGAGAGGAATAAATATAAAATTAACCAGCAACAACCATAAACACATAAACACAAATGTTTATCCAGGAAAACCCCAAATCCGGGGAAAAACCCATCCTAATAAGATCTCATTAGCATTGGCCAAAACCTTGGCCAATCCGACCAAGTGAGCCTTCACCGCTCACCTCCAGGTCTTGCATTACAATGAAGTCCTTCCGGCCTTTTATAAGCTCCATTACATATAATACCACGGGAAGAATACTATGGATGCACAATACCATGTGCCCCAAAACCATCACTGTTTAACCTGGTCAACTTTGACTCTATCCTGAGTCAAGTTTATCTAACAACGTGACAAAAAATACCTTGTCACTTGGTATGGAAAGAATTATATTATATGTCAATTCCCATGGGCTATTTTTGGTAACACCTGAAAGTATGTCATAAAGGTCGATTGATTGTACTTCTCATCACAGGTTTTAGAACAACTATTGGGTGATAATGTAGAGATTGATACATTTGAGGATATAGAAAATAATAATGCATACAATGATCATCCAGACATACTTATGGAGACAACAATGGTTGATGCAAATGTTGATAGAATTATTGTGGTTATCTTAAGTGTTTATTTGGATGATCGGGAACTTTAGTTGGTTAGGGAGAACTTTAGTTGGTTAGGGAGAAATTTTTGGGCTACCTAGATGTGCTATGAAATAGTCTTCCTAACACTTTAGCAAACACCCAAGAGATGATGGGCATAATTAAATAGATGGTCAATGAGGTCAATAATCGACACATCTTGGATTTTAACTTCACACCTGGACTAAGTGATTTTGAGTAATCTATCTAGTGAAAGAAGAATTTCCTTAGCCTGAAAAATAAAAGAAGAAGAAAACAAAATAGAGTCTTAGAAATTGATTTAAATGTTCATCCATCTAAGTATGAACCATTCAAGTTTACACACATCAAAAAATGAGGATTTCCTCACTCAAGTAATGCATGCAATTCTTCTATTGTGCTAGGTATATTTGATGAAACCAAAGAGTCTATACATGTAACATAATTTATTTTTATGCCATGATAGGATTTGATCAAAATTTCAATATAATATTACAAATTTGGAAGCTTCTCCCATTGACTGAGTTCCTTTGAAACGTGTTGGACAAAATGGCAACCCTTTGGTTGCTAATTTTAGAGGTTTAACAAAAGAAAAGTTTCCATATCTGTATAATATTGGTTGTCATAGATTTTTCCTCAATTTTATTTTTTTTATTGCAATGGATGTTCTTAACCCAATGTAATGAAGTTGACTATTTATAATCTAGGCAATCATAGAAGGCATTTACTTTTTGGTGTTGGTTTGTGAAGAAAACACATTAAAATTGTTCTATTTTGAGGTGAGGCTAGAAGTTTGCTATTTATGGTGTTGCATATTTCATTTATATGATTGGAATTCCTATTTTTTGAGTTACCTTCTTTGCTTGCATACTAGATTCTATATGGAGCGAACAACTTAGATGACAACAAAAATCAAATACAACAAATGCATAATGAAGATTGTGCAATTTATCAATTTTTCTATCAATACACAATATTAAAAATAATACATACAAATATTATTTTGATTGGGCATGTTGCATAGCGACTCTTTGTGAGATATATTTTTGTAACCATAAAAAAGAACCTATTCTTATTTTGATTACACAATTTCATGATATTCTTCCTTCATTTTCTTATATAGAGAGAAAAATACCCTTGAGTAGGTTGCAACAATGTGATAGAGGTAAATGCATAGTTTTTTTCATAGTCATAGTTGGCTAACATATAATATAGGGAGATAACATTTACTCCAATGAGTATTTGATACAAAGACTCTCTGTTATATTTCGTCACTTATAATGGTAAAGCATGTATGATCCCTAGTAAATATTATCTTCAATGTGCCTCAAGAATTTATTTCTAAAATTAATGTAAATTATTTTTATTCAATCCTTATATTTGTCTCTTTTATGGTGTCCTTATTTGTTTGAGAAGAGCACTTCGTTTAGGGATTCTTTTTAGCTTATTTTAAGCAATTTTTGGAGAGATTTTGCACAAGATTGAAATGCCCGACCTTAGTGCATCCTAAGGTCAGGGTCACATTTTTTTATGTGAAAAAACATGAGGCCATGGTTCCCAAGGCTAGAGTCACAGTTCGTGAGGTCATAGTCCTTGAGGTCATACCCAAGTGTCACAATTCCTAAGGGGTCATAGTTCCTAGGTGGTTACAACTCCCAAGGCCAGGGTCACAATTCGTAATGTCACAGATCCTGAGGCCATAGTTACCAAGGCCATAATTCTTGAAGCCAAAGTCACAGTTATTGAGACCATGGAGTCATAGTTCATAAGGTCACAACTCCGAAGGTTAGGGGATCACAATACATGAGATCAGGGTTCAAAATTCCCAATGTCATAGTTCTCAAGGCTAGAGTCACAATTCCTAGGGGGTCATAGTTCTTGAGGCCATAGTTCCTAAGGTCAATGTGGGAACAATGCCCTTGATAACTATGACTCTGGCCTTAGGAATTGTGACCTTAGGAAATATGATCCTGGCCTCAGGAAATGAGACCTTAAGAGCTATGAACTTGACTTTGTGAATAGTTTATAATATCGCAATTCATAAGTTCAGGTCACAGTTCCCAAATTCAATTCTTAATGCCAATTGTTCCTGAGGCTACGATCACAGTTCCTGAGTCTAGGGTCACATCTCCCAAGTCTAGGGTTATAGTTCATAAGGCCATAGTCATAATTATTGAGCGGGTCACAGATCCCAAGGCTAGATTCATAGTTCTTGGGGTCATAGTTTCTAGGGGGTCATATTTCTTACGATGTCATAGTTCTTAAGGGGTCACAATTCATAATGTCACATTTCCAAAAATTCATAGTTCCCAAGGTTAGTGTCATAGTTCTTGAAGCTAGGGGCAATAGTTCCTGAGGGGCTCATAGTTTGCAAGGTCATAGTTATTGAGGCCATATTCCTCGAGGTAACAGTTCCTAAGGCCAAGGACATAGTTCTTGAGGCCAGGATCATAGTTCCCAAGGCCAAGTCACAGTTCCCAATGCCATAATTCCTGAAGTTGGAGTCATAATTCCTAAGGTATTATAGTTTCCAGTCCTAAGGGGTCACAATTCTGAAGGTCATAGTTCATAGGGGGCATAATTCTTGAGGCCTGTGTGGAAATTGTGACTCTAGTCCTAGGAAATGTGACCTTGGGAACTGTAACCTTGGCCTCAAGAAACGTGACCTTGGGAACTATGACCATGAATTTGGGAACTGTCACCCTACCTTCGAAAATTGTTCCGAAGGTCATAGTTCCTGAGTCTACGATCAAAATTCCATAGGCTAGTGTCACAATTCCTGAGGGGTCATAACTTACAAGGCCATAGTTTCCCAAGGCCATAGTTATTGAGGCTAGAGTCATAGTTCTCATGGGGTCATAGTTATATTCTTGAGGCCACAATTCATGAGGTCACAGTTCCCAAGGCCATAGTTGTTGTCAATTCTTGAAGCTAGGGTCACAATTGCCAAGAGGTCATATTTCCTAAGGGTTCAAAATTACCAAAATTACAATTCCTGAGTTCAAGATAATGGTTCTTGGGGCCACAGTTCGAGAGGAAAAAGTCATAATTCTTGATGGGTCGCAATTCTTGAGGCCAGAGTCACAATACTTGAAGCGGCAATTCCTGAGGTCACATAGATATTAGGTAAATGTGAAAAGAGGTATTCATAGTCATATAAAGAAGCACATGTTAACCACAATTAAGCAATCCAAAATGTTTACATTATCACTCCTTTTCTCTCTGTAATATCATGGATATAAGAAGAACATATTTTTCATAAAGAAAGTAACGAAAATTATTTGTATTCAAAATTTGTATATGGTGTATTTTTGGTGAAAATTTTAAATGTTGCCCTACCTTTACCAAGGCTAAGCATAGCTTGGGAAAACTCATTGTCCTCTCATTCAACATCAACTTCTACTTCGTAAGGGGTATGTAATGTTGTTCAACTTCACCTTAGCATTAGAAGTATGTGGTAAGGGGATTCCTTCATAGTTACTTGGCAGGCATGGGCACAAGACAAGTCAAACACAGTTTTCATTTCTATGCCCCTTCTCATTTGTTGGGGGCTCTGGTTAGCAATGAACGAGGCTATGTTTCAAAAAATACCCTCAACCCTAAATAGAGTAGTT
The DNA here is from genome assembly GCA_000404065.3 of Pinus taeda. Lineage (NCBI taxonomy): Eukaryota > Viridiplantae > Streptophyta > Pinopsida > Pinales > Pinaceae > Pinus > Pinus taeda. The sequence continues at coordinate 95,442 of APFE030361947.1, forward strand.
GCTAATGTGGTTTTTATTTTCGCTATGCTCCCCCAATATATAAAACCACAAAATACTCCAGTTATTTCCATAGAATCCATCGATTTCTCCCATCCTTGGGATTTTTTAACGGGGTGTATCAAGGCCTTAACAACCCTTGTGGAGGAGGGGCTGCCCTTTTTCTCTCACAACATCATTATTTTTCCATGTCAATGGGCCTGGGCATGGGCATAAACAACTTTGCAAGGTTTATGGCTATGAAGCTTCTGTTTCTTTTCTCTGTTGAACAAGGTTGTAGATCACTTCAAATATTTGGGGATTCCATGAATGTTATCAATTGGTTCAATGGCTCTTAAAGATGCTCAAACTTACATTTATTTGTTCTTGTGGATGAAATATTACAAATCAAGTAGTTTTATGATGTATTCTCTTGCTGTCATGTCTACATGAACATAAATAGGAAGACATACTCTTTTTCTAAAAAGGGTCTTCGGTTGGATTATGGGAAATGGACCATAAAAGAAAACAGGGACATATTACAATCAAATCTCTTCCTCAAGCCCTTTATGGAAGGGGCTTTCAATTTCCACTGGACAACCATAATTTTTGTTATTTGACACTTTATGTTGTATGAATGAATAGATCCCTTTTTGTTTTTCTTTCATAAGGTCTATCAAAACTACTCTTTTTGATACTGAACTATAGGCAAAACAATTTTTTGATGATACGAGAAAGTTTTTTTTGAACTCCAAATCAAGAGTCTTTTGACTTTTACAACAACGAATCTATTGCATATATAGAATGTATTTTACATATTATTAATGGAAATTACGATTTTTTTCCAAGGAAAAGAAACACCAAGTCTGCAAGTTAAAATGACACACATATCATAAGTTACTATGTTATGATCTTATATTGTAGGGATGGTTCTTTGAATTTTATCCCACCATGAACAACTCACATTTAACATGATATTCATATATTTACTATGATTCCAAATTGCCTATTGTCAGCAAAAAATCAAGTGAAAATAAATATAGGATGCATCTTATTCGTATGCTTGCATAACATAGATATTACCCCTGTTCAAAGTGATATCCCTGACATTCACGTGGTAATTAAATGGTGAAAAGAAAACTACCTTGGTCCAAATATAAACAAGTTGACCTGATTACTTCTCAAAGACTTCTGTGATAAATCGATCTAAATGGGTGGTAGATGAATATGTTTCTACTCATATTTTGTTGCAGGTAACCATGTTACCATCCACAATGACTGTCATTTAGATTTGAATTATCTCTCCAAGTATTAAACTCGAGATTTGAAAACTACCACTTGCCCATATAGCGAATGGTGAAATTTCCACCCTCATTAACAAATGAATTGGTAAGCACAATATGTTCCTATCATTTTTACTCATAAGAATTTGCTCCCTTGCATCTATATAAAATGTACATAGCTATGGTCAAACTTTTTGATTCAAGCACTATATAATGGCCTTTAATTGCAAGCTATGGGGATCATATATCCTAAAGGAGGAAGAGTGGTGTCTGTGGCAATTGCATTAGGTTTCCAAAGGAGGATGGACATCATCTATAAATGCCCATCCAACCCAACTATATATTCAAATTTTCTAGCCTAAAATTTGATATTCTACTAATTTCGGGTACTCATTTTCAAGCTAGTAATTTACATTATGTGACTATTGTGAATTTCTCAAAATGTACCCATATCATCTTACCATCTTTTGAAGGAAAATACTATTACCTATCTTTATATATGTTTACTAATTCTTAAGGCATATTCAAAATGAATCCAAGGTGAGAATACTCATATGTAATACTTCAACAACAAGGCTAATAATTCCAAATTTACAAAATGAAATGATAACCTATAGCTAAATCCATTAATTGCTTGAATCTGGACATCAATAGCATCTTGGAACATGATCACATTATAGTCCACGGATACAACAACATCAAATGTAGAAAGAGCTAAGGGAAAGAATATGTAACTGATTTTGGCATGTTTGATTATTCACACTATAGAATATTTCATACTTATCAAGTTAACTAAATGGGGTTGTATAGGTTAGCTCTCATGCCTCTTAAATTTGACTCATATATGTGAATATAATGTCGAATGGGGAAGCTAGTGCATCATATAATGTCAAAAAGGGGAGAAATTGTTTCAAAATATGAATTTAATGGTCTCATAAACTATTTTTAGTCTTGTAGACGTGAAAATATCATTTCATTTTATTTTATTAATGTCAAAATAGATAGAGCTCATTCTTTGAAAATCTAGCTCTAACACTAAAATAGAAATAACCATTGTTTAAAGATGTGTATTTGACAACAAAACGAATATGTCAAAACTCAAAATAAATTTAAACTTATGTTATCCATATAGATAAATATAGGGTATTTCTATCAAATTTTTTAAGTTTTGTTCCAAGGAAATATCCTCATTAATAGTCAATGCCCTTTTCTTACTTTTTCTAGTCCAGCTTTGATGATATGGAGGAAAAAAATGGCAGGCCTACAAAATTTCCTCTCAACTACTTTCTAAAGAATTCAATTAAGCATGTTCGTCAATCAAGTTGTACCAATCAAAACTTTCACAAGTTTTAAGAAGAGTGGTGGATAGGGTTTTCAATAAATCTTCGAGTCCTCTCGATGCACATATATTGGTTTTTAGATTTTTGAGTCATACTTAATCCACTCAGTACCATTTATAGGCACCCCATTTATATAGTTACTCAGTATGACTTGCTCATTTCCTCTCTGGTTATCTCTTGAGATATTTTATTGGAAACTCCTGTAGCTTAATATCCTATATTATAATATTTTTGAAACAATTTATGTGATTATAGAGGAAAAAACTAATTAAACCAGTTAAAACACATATTACTTAGTTTGAATCAAACTTACCACCCTTATCTTATTATTATTGATGAAAGCTTATGTGGTTTTGATAATAATTTATAAAAAAACTAGATATCTATCAACATGTAATAGCATTAGTGCTTATTACATGGGATGTTTTTTATAACCAATATGTAATTTTGAGGGAAATTGGTTAAGTTGGAACTGTTATCACCCCAAGAAACTCACCTAGGTTGTATATCAGTGATGCTCGGGAACATTAAAAATTCAACCAGATATAATTGGATAAATGGTGGATGAATGGAACAAATGCTGCATATTCAAGCCAGATAACCACTTCTACTATGATTGACCCCAGACATGGGTGAGCACCCCCAGACTACAAGGCTTTTAACCACCTATTACTCACAGCTTGAAGATAAGGTGATAATGGAGAACACTGACCACACCAGCAGATGCACAGGACCCTGTGATGGCCGGCTGCAACCAGTTAAGAGGTCTGTAAATCTAGTTTTTAACGCATGGACAGGATGATAGCTCTCTATGCATTAAACAACAGAAACCCACCCACATGTTCTATAATACATGCTAAATCCTAACGCAGAGGTGGGATGACAGCCCCTCTGACGCTGAACATTCACATCAATAGAACAATGCAAACAGGCACAGCCTAGAACAAGAAAGAGAAGTGTAAAGTGAGCAATAAACAACACAAGAAGCTTGTATTAGCTAGAAATGAAGACCAGACGCTGCAGGTTACAAAGTAGTTACAGTCTCCAGAAGTTGAACCTTACAACAGGGTTCTCTTCATCAAACACTCATCATTGATTACATCTGAGTTCTGAGTATATATAGTGTTACAATGCAAAATATCTCTGTTAAACAATGCGTGGAGGAGCCCATAAATGGCCACCAACCACATTTACATTTAGGAATGGCCCTCTGATACAAATCTGACTGTGTTTTGAATAGATTTGTCCCTCTCTGGTGCTCTGCGGTCCTTTTTGGGTAGGTGGAATGAAATATGGGTGAAGCCCATAGCCATTGAATGCTTTGAGTGGATCTGTGGTGTCCTGCTTCCTTCTCGGCCATACTGTTAATTAACTGCAGTCGCTGAACATTGAAATGGATCCATCATGTCTGATAAATGTTGACCTGTTTGGGGCACGTCTTCTTTCCTGCTCGACCATACTATTAATTGAAGGCAGCCACCTACTGCGTTGTACTTGCTGCATGCTTGCCTTCAAATCTTCGTGCCACTTAGAAATGCCACCCACCTTGCTATTTTTTAATCATTAATAGTAAATGCATGCATCACTCCTCTATCGGGTCGCCTTTCGGGTCATAATCGCACATGATAGCCGGCCAATCCTCTGTTTGAAAAAACATTGAAAAATGCTGCACAACACTGGAAATTTGCCTTTGGCGAACTTAAAAAACATATATATTTTGCTTCTCGGACCCCATCGGGTCCAGTCTTCATCGCTATCGGCAACCCCCAAGGCTTCCTTTATATTTCCCCATATTTCATTATATAACGAAAATGCACCCAAAATCATTGAAAAAGGCTTCAGCGCGGACTTGAAATTTTATGAAGAATTACTTATAATAATATCGGGTCCTACCCATCGGGTCGCATACATGCCTTGTATAAAAGCTTCGCCCCTTTTAAAAGTGCCGACAGCGATATCGCCGTGGACCCGAAAATTTATCGAAATAGTTTATAGCGCTATCGGGTCCAGCTTATCGCATCGCACATAACCATGCAAATGACCCTGCCCCCTTTGTAAGCGCCGATGCGATATGCCGACGCGATATTGGCGATATGATGTCAGCGATCGCATATCGCAAAACATAAAGGCCCTGCCTCCTTGTAAGTCCTCCATTGTGACCCGCCGATGCGATATCGGTGATCGCTCATCGGTGAGGTTTCCTTTGTCGCTGCCACTGCCCGCCTGCTCCGATGCGATACTGCGACATGATCTGGACCGTTGATCGGCCAGATCCAATGGCTGATATGATTTCAGACCCTTAAGCCTGCGATTTGAGATTTTTCATGAATTTAGAGTATTTGTGCCTCTCGATAGTGTATTTCTACCCTCCAAAGGGCTTTCCTCTTATAATTCTTTCAATCGGTGAAGGCTATAAGAGGACTGATAAGGCTTTTGGAGCACTTTTGTATCCATTTTGGGCATCCTTCCACGCGCAAACAACCTGATCAGGACTGCATTTGATCTTCAAATGTTGGATTTTGTAGCAGAGCTAACAGGAACAATGAGTAGACTTGCACATAGTTTTCACATATGTTATTGATGTTTATTATCACATATATTCCATTGAAAACACTTTTTTCTATCTACAACTTGATGCAATTTTTTTATGAAGTTAAAAATTCAATAAACTTAAACCAAGAAAAAGGAGGTACATGGAAAATATGTGGAAAAGAGCAATGTAGTAATAGTGATATTGAAGGTAAAAGAGAGTATATTTTATTAGTTCTAGTTTTAAAAAATAGAGGCATGCTATAAAATTATGTGTCATAAGGACATGGCACACAAAAAGGAGTGTTTTTCCTACGAGATGATGAATGAAAATAAAAAAGAGATGGTTGTTGATGATAGAGTACACATGGTTAAGCACTAAGGACAAGTCTTAGAAAGACAAATCTTACACTTGGTCATTAATATCAATGAGTAGCAATCACAAGATTGTAAGTTTGGAGGTATTCCTTTAGTTATTGTGGAGGCATTTCCTTAGGTACGGTGTAAAGACTTATTAGTCCTAAGAA